>JAPYZN010000943.1:0-42454 GCA_030522865.1 Psyttalia lounsburyi
TACGTACTTTCGACCGAGGTATGAAGAAATAGTATATTACACTACAAGGGCAGAAAGTTGCATTTCCTGCACTGCGCTGGTCAGGGATTTCAACAATCTGCCCGTGTAGTGTATACTATTTTTCTTCATAGCCGGTGGAAAGTACGGACTAATTGCGTATGTGCACCGAAAGATATATACTGATGCCTGCCCCGACATTTGTAGCACGAGCGAAGCGAGTGCTGCTGGTCGGGGGCAGGCATCAATCAAATACATCTACAAATTATTGTTGAAATATACAACTCTATGACTATCCTCAGATTTTTATAAGGCATTTTTATTTTTTCATTTTTTATATGTTTCGTACACAAGAATGTATCTGTCAGCAGATTTTTTTGGCAAAGAGATCCTACGATTACTTGCACTTCTGCTTCAAAATTTCTGTCAATTTCTTCTTCGTCCATCGTTTCATCAGATGATCACGTTTCGTTCAATGTTTTTTTTATTATTTTCGAAAATTTACCACTTTCTCAATTAGTTTTTTTGACAAATGTTAGCACCAATTGCCGGGAAACAAACTTTGAGGTTATGGAGGAAATAACAAATTTGCCGCGACTGGCAGGGAGGAAATATAATGGGAGTCAATGTATTGAGTATCAGTGCACACGAATAAGTTTTTACTCCCGTAGTTGTAGAGGCCGAGCGTGTAGCTCGACCAATGCATAAAAGTTAGACTTTCTGCTTCAAAATCACAGCAGAAAGTACGTACTTTCGACCGAGGTATGAAGAAAAATCATTTAATCTATTAAGTCAGCGACCATACAGTAGGAATAGTTTGAAGCGAAGGAAATATTTATGGAAAGAAAAAAATCCAAATGAAATTGAATCTCTCGATCGATTTGTTTCAATTCGGTACTGCGCAGACGAGATACGTTTATTGGCTCTTCTGAGAAAGTTACGTTTTTCGAGTCAACATGGTTTGGTTAACATGATCGGGGAAGTGATTCATTACTACTGAATTATGTGTTAATTATCATTAAACTGGTATATTGCATTAATAACACACTCGATGAAATTAACGGTTTTCATTACATTTCTAGCTCTGCATGAGTCTATGCCTTGAAAAGAATTCATTCTTCTGCCTCGATGAAGTGTTAGACTATATTAAATTGAGAAAAAACACAGAATTGACTAGTTTCATTCGAAATGGAAAACAAGAGAGTCTCATTTTTACCCAGGGTTTAATTTTGCTTCGCTGATCATTTTTCTCCGCAGTACCATTTTGACCTAAGTTCCCCTATAACACGTATTGGGTCCACAAGAATGGAATATGACCAGTAAATCTTTTATGCTTCAATGTTATCATGCTGGATAAAAGTTTCTAACTCGTACTTCTTCTGAGTTCCTCACAGCCTATAATAGCCGTAATATGAAATAAATAAAAAATGAAGAAAATTCGTCAATCCTCCCTGCCAACAATTTTTACGGGAACAAATTTTAATCAGCGATCATGTAATGTTTCTCGAGCTGCCAAAACCCAATACGATTATCGAATAGATAAATAATTTCGCCAAATGTCTAGTTTTGGTCCGCCTGACTAAATTAACGGAACCCAGTGAAAATGTAGGTTTCCTTGCCCCAAGGATGAATATGAAAACCACTTTTGGGGGAAATGATTTGTATTGGTTTATAGCGATCCTGAATAGTGGAATTCGCTCCTCATCAAGTGGACCACTTGTTCTTTTAGACAGTCTAACCGACACGTGAAGATTTAATTCTTCAAAAAGAATTTTTTCAAAATGTTTTTTGCAGACAGAAGGGTCGGTGGTGGTCGTGGGAGTTGACTACTCGAGAGACCATTGTTGGTCAATTTTGATATCATCTTTGTGTCGTCCCTTGTCTGGGTCTGTTTAACAAGTGTTGTCTTTGGGATTAGATACCACCACGTCCACGCCGTTGGTCCCGGATCACACAAAGAGTGGTTAGGTATGATTTTTTGATTTTCCAAATGTTTTATTTATTTTTTTTTATTCGCCACAACCAACATAGTTATTTTCAACAAATTGAGGTTAACAATGAACATGGAAACCAAGGAGACTTGATATCTAACCAAGGTTCAATTTCAATATCTCGGCGGATTGATATTATACATTTACCGTAATTTCTACCGAACTTTTCTCGTCGTCTAGTGCCCTTCTTCTATCGATAAGCTAAATTTCTGTTTCATCATTTGTCGCGTCTTGAACACCACAAATTCTGAGATAAAACTTAGCATGAAATATATCGACATTGAAAATTATAGTATAATCCCTATAATCAATTGGTAAATTGAGAATTCTCCGCAGCATGAATTGGGAATATGTCACAATCGAAAATCGATAATTTGCCAATCCCAGGAGGAAATTAATATTGTACAGTTGGTGGGAGCAGAAACGGTTGACTTCCAGGTGGAAGCCCTCGGGAGGCGTATCAGGAGACCTCTCACTGGAGGCAACCGACGGGGAAACGCATCAAATTCACTGATGATTTCGCGTTAGCGGCATCGCAATGCTTTCCCCCTCCCAACCTTACCGTTGCAGAGCATCTTCAACTCAAACTTGGTAGTGAGAAAGCCCGCAAGTGCAATTTCCATGGTTTTGGGGCCCTATCCATCCCTTTTCACTCACTTCCAGACGAGGCCACATGATTCAGCGTTACGGAAATTCCAGCGTGAGACGACGGACGGAAATACGGAAGCGCGGTAACAGCAGGCGGGTGGTGTAATTAGTCTTCTTACTAATTAATTAAAATGATTCCTTGGTGCGCAGTGGATGAGGTTACCTTGAGGTGAGTGGGTTTCGAGGCTAGATATGATACACGAGCTACGTGCTGCGTCTCAAGGACCAGGGGAAGATAAATTTAGTATGGTGGAAGATATAAAAATTGAAAAAGTTCAGTTACTTCCAGAAAACTATCCGCAATTCAATCTAAATGTCTATTTGGATGATTGCTTTGAACCAAATGATTTCGGTAATATTGTACCTCATTGTGAAAAATATACCTCAAAGAAATATGTCACTAATGAGATTACGCAAAATGTGAAATGCTATTACATTACTAATTAAATCGTTTAATTCCATTTTGAAAATCATATACAACTACTCGGCCGCTGTACAAATAACTTCAATACTTGTAATTAGCACAGTAGACGAGAGTACGTAAAACATCGTAAACTGTCATCCAACAAATTAGGATAATTAGTTTGAATTGAGCCTTTAGTATTGCTCAACGCTCGATGGTTGCATTCTTGATCGTTAGATTCCTTCCAAATGTCCAACTGGCATAATGGCTTGCGCCCTCTAAATACCCAAGAGTATTGTTTACGTGGTGAAAACTACGGGTTTAACGCTCTGCAAACAAGTCATCATTGGACCGACGAGTGGATGCATTCGGCTCTTGGGATGAAATCCCTTCTTTCTCGTTTTTCTGTTTGTCCACGTGGCACCAAGAGATGTACACAAAAAATGAGGAGGCATCAGCGTGGAGTAGCAGCGTAGCCAGGGGTTGCTAGAAACCAAGGGAGAGAGGAACTGTGGGGTGAGAGGGAAGTAAGGGAAGCTTACTTAATATCCTGATATTATGAGGGCAAATAAGAACACAAGAAAAGCCCGGGCAAAGTTTGAACAGTGTGCGTGCACACCGCCACCACTGTATACATCGTGGCCAGTGTGGCGGGAGCGGATTTTGCAGTGGAATGTAACACAGCTGTTTGACTGTGGAAAACAGAGACCCCTAGTTGAATATAACACGAGAAGCATCGTCAACATCCTTATCTCCAAAACGTCTCTTGTACCAAATCAGCTTCAAAATGTCCTTCTCCATTTTTGCACATAACTGCATAACTGCCTTTTATTTCAATCCAACACGATGGCGACACGAATTTTGCCTTTGACTTTTATTGTTTCCCTCTTGGAAAATGACATTGACAGATTGTTTCCCATGCTACAATGGATCGTGTTTCTCAGTCAGCTGTTTATAAGGAATCGATTCAATCTGTTCAACCAAAAACGAAAATTGGCTTATTTAAATTGGATGATCGAAAATAAGTGGCAAACGGAGAACTATGACAGGTATTATAAAGTATGTTGGGTAATTTTTTTCGGAAAACTGGAGATAAAAACTCGTTGACGGAAACAGTTTTAACCAGGTAACGGACGGGCCGCCTACCGCACTCTGCTATTTGACTCTAATTCGCTCCCGTGACTCCCTGACCCATTCCTGAATTATTCATCTGGCTGATCCACGGAGAATTCCAACTGGGGCTACACGGAAAGCGAGAGAGAGATTAACCTCACACTCTCATTTCATACAGTTGTCTGTCCTACTTCACTATCGCTTTCTTCTTTCCACCTCTCAGTTTTCCAGCCATTTCTTCCGGAATGTAGGATTGTCGACGATAGCTCGTTGTCACTCCTCGTTCCCGTGATCTCACTTGGTCGTGAATAGCAAGCGTCGCACTTTTGCTGACAACCTGCTACTTTCAACTTGCTCGGTTATATCCAGAAGGGACCAATTTTCCTGATGCAAGCACTCTTTCCTTTACGTTTTATTTTCTTTTGCTTCTTTATTCTTTTTAATAATCTTTGTCATTCTGGGTAGGTTTTCCAATCGTGACACTCGCGTGTGATGGGGAAGGGGAAAATAAGAGGTTTCAACTTTTCGGTTTATTTGAACGGGTACCGGTTCACATAAAAAACTTTTATGGGGATTATCTGGGCCGATTTTAAGAAAAATGAAATATTGTAAAAACATGATAGTCAATGATTCTAGAATTTTGTCGCGATTAGACAAATTTTAAGATCCAAAAGTGGTAATTCTATGTTGAAACTCAAGTCAAAATTTAATATCTGTTTGGGAAAAAATATTATGCAAACCAATTTTGAAATTAGCAGATTCAAATTTTAGCAGAAATTACCTAACTATTCGAGGTCAATATTAACGCTGGAATCGGAAACGTGCAATATTTGTATGGAATTTCGGCAAATTTCCCTGTAATACAACTTATACCTGAAGATAACTAAATATTAATCTGAAGGATGTATACGTTTATGGTAAGAGAGAGCAAATTTATTAATAAAGTTTTACATAGGGAAGAGCATGGCAAAATGGAACGTTTTGAGACCTTCTCTAATTGCAAATATTTTTTTGTTGTAAATGAAAATATCGGAATTTAAAGGAAAAAAAGAGAAATCGAAAATTGTTCCAGTTTACCCTGTTTTCTCCTAGTTTTTTGTATTTTTTCCAAGAAATGGGTCATGAGTCGAAATTTTGTGAATACTTCCATTAGTCAGGTGATAAAAAAAATGAAAATTTTCTGAAAGTGTAAAACTATTACAGTATGACAACATTACACAAAATACGTTTTAAATGTTGAATGGAGTAGCAAATTATTAAAATCGAAAGATTGAATGAAGTTTCTAAGTCACCGAAAATAATTAGTGAGAATCCATAAAAAGTGGTTAATACAAAAATTTCCTGGAATATTTCACAGAATATTTATGAGCTAAACTATAAAAAATCAACCGATTCACACTCCCTCCTTCAGTCGTTCCTTGATATTGCATCAACTCAAGAGGGCCGTATAAGCTGCTTAAAAACTGGAAAAAACAAAGAAGATAGGCTAGTCCTGAGGGCATGAGAAGGGGTTTCTAGCCAGAAATGAATACATATGAACGTTATTTACATACAGTGTTAGAGGCAATAAAGACCTTTATCAGTTGCTCATGTCACTTATCTGGAGAATTATCTTCTTGTAAGAGGTCCGTAGCCTGCTGTTAATTTTCGAGTTTACATAAATCCCTGAGTAGCAAGTCACTCGATATATGAGGATGGCTCGTCAATTTCTTGACTCTGTCTTCTCGAATATGCTGAGCTATTTTAGTGGACATAACTCCAGGATTAACTGCTAAGTATCGATTGACCTGTCGTTTCTACGTAACATGATGAAGCTCCATAATTGTGGTATCACGTGGATGTTAACGATCGACTGATGGAAGGCACAGTTTCAGTCGTGAGTTCTTTTCGGTTTACGATTAACTAGGATGATGAGATTATTAATTGCTTTAGTCAAACTGCTGAAAAGTGGTGAATACGTTGCAATTAGAGGGGATCGCACTAAACGTGGGATCATAAGAAAACGCTTTATTTACTCAGTTTTGATGCTAAATGAATGCGCTAATCTTAAATCTTCAGGAAATGATAGATATTTTTCCTACAATTGAGGGCCAGAACTACTGTTTTTTTGCAATTTTGCTTTTTGAAGTGAAACTTTTTTAGGACCGGTAGAGTGAGTCGAGAACATAGCATACCCTATTCCACAAATTTGTGGAATGTTTTGAGGGGAACGGGTTCCCCCAACTAGAAAAATGAAGAAGGGTCACATCAGGTCCGGAGAAGGTTTCCAGATTTCAAAAGGCCGGTCGTTTCAAAAAATATTTTTGAAGTGAAACATTTTTTAGGCCCAATAGCGGGATTCTGATTTTACAGCGCGCGAGCATCACGAGAAAACAGAACACTGTGAGTAGAGTCACGAGGATAGGGGAACGTCGCGAAGTGGGGGAACTCGAATACAGCTGTACTTACGCGCACCCCGCTCTTACTGCGATCACTGCGGCACTGTCGCATATTGATAGATTAAAACAATTATAATTATTCTTTCACAGTTAGCCTAGAAAAGTTTCACTTTTGCTAGGCTAGCCTAGAAAAATGTCACTGTTGTCGCGCATAGTTACATCGTACCCATGTTTTTATTGAAAAATCGACTCTTCAAAAGGGATGTTTATTTAGCTGATCGCTAGGATTGAATCAAGAAAGTTGGAGAGTCATCCTAAAGTACTAGTTATGGATTAATAATATAGTAATATAATCTAATAGACTGAATGGGGCATAGCAATGACATTGATTATGACACCGTCTTACCACGCTAGTCAAAACGCCTCACCAAAAGGAAGGCCGTATATAAACGCCTGTCATGTTATCGGGTATGAAATAACGCACATACGGTCCTGATAAGAACCTCCTCAAGATTGCTGGATTGAACTTAAACCTTATATCAGGTCCTGATAAGTTTGAGCTACGACAGACCTCGGTAAGGAAACCGTCTCCACTCTTGATGTTATATTTTTTTACATCAAGTAACGCCCTAGGCATATAGGGCCCTGATAAAGACCCCCTCTAGACTACCAGCTTGAACTTAGACTTTTAGGCGTAACAAGCTTCCGGTGACTGGCTTTATCCGGCCCGGATAAGTTTGAGCCACAGCAGACCTCACCAAGGCAGCAGTATCGATACCTGAGGGTAGATTTCTTGACATCAGGCAATGCATATACGGCCCGGATAGACTCCAAAATACTCCCCTCAAAATTTTCCGATGCGACTTAAAATCTTAATATTAATGACGTGTCAGCAATTCCAGTATTGTGCCCGTCAGAGCTTCGAATAGAACTGCAGAAAAAGAATGCTGCGATAAACCACTTGATATTATACTTTTTCGTCCGGACAAGAGCAAAGTGACATTTCCCTCCACCTGCGCGGGAGGGAATTCTGATGTTACTGCTATGTTGAAACGGAAAATAAGGTTCTAACCACGGCACGTAAAATATAGGACCGTTGTGCACGGCCCGAAATATCAGCCGAGCCGAGTGCGAGGTTGATAAACACATGGGTAAGGGTTTTTATTATACCTCCCTAGGTTAGAAATATAGTTTTATTCTTAGACTATCCACCCCGTCTATCGCTGCCGTCAGGTTTTGATTTAATAAGGCTTCACGAAGAATACTGATAAAAAAAAGATTACATTCACTAAGAGAATTTTATTTAAAGTAACTATCTCTTGGTTGATCATTTTCAAACAAATATAATTTTTTAGTAAATACTTGTTATTTCTTCGTGAGATATATTAGATTGGGAGCAATAGAACATTTTTTCATTTGAAGTTTCTTTTGTTTGTCGTAATAATGAGTCCTAGATCTTATTCTAACAGACATTTGTTTTCTCCAAAAAGTAATTGTTTTATCCATACATAAAAATTATTTTACAATTTATTTACCTAAATAAATTGTAATAAGTTATCAACAGAAGACTTTCCCTCCGGCTGTCAACTTTATACTCGTGAAATCGTGAATCATGATGAGGTTTTTCTGTAATTACTATGAATCAGCTATGAAAATATTACCCTGGAATCATTATTACGTACTTATTTGTTAATCAATAACATTTATTTTTACTATTGCAGTCTCACTCAATTGAAGATGAGAGACTGACTATAATGAACTTGCATATGAAATATTGCTATACGGAAGACAATGAAATGGAAGTGTCAATGAAAAAATCAACAATTTTAAATGTAACAATTGATGTTTCCATACCGAGAAAAAATATACGTTTGCCAAACAAATATTCTTCGAACAACAATTTAAAGCAAAATTGCGTGGGCTCATTGCTGGCATTTGGTTGTCTAACGAATATTTTATGGGCAAAATATATAAATTTTGTGAGTGCCCTGAGTTCTGATAAGAACCTTCTGCATATAATGAATTTGAATATTTTCAAATGGTAACTATTTCCATTACTAAAATACTACGTTTTACACACGGACTGCAACACTTCTCTTGATAATAAATCGAGTACAGTATGAACAGTACTATTGCGTGCGATAGTAAAAATGTCCCGGCGTGTTTGCATCTCAACAGAATCGATGAGTTCCCATCTATTGCCTCGTTAGAGATACTTTAATAAGCCCACTCGATATATCAAGTGGCCCTACTACTCCCGATTAGATAACGCCAGTCAATTTATGTCGATAAATGATAAATATTCGTCTCACTAAAATCATTTTTCTAATTACGAGTACATTTGAATCGTTCCGATTACTAACTTGATTGGATGAAAACAGCCGCTTATCAAGGAAAAATTTTCGGGTCTAAGACTATCGAAAAATAGAGGCTAAAGATATTAGGAATCTTAGTTTTAAGAATATCAGAGAGTACCACCGAAAATTTTGATGGCATATTTTCCTGCGACAATCCAGTGGAAACTCTAGCAGAGTCAGTATTCAACATCTGAAATGTTACAGATTAGTTACAGCTTGTTGTTTGGATTTAATTTACTCTCCTCTAATTATCTGAAGTGGATTTTTTTTATTTGCTTCTTGCTCAGTTTTTATTTCTCTTCCTCAACTTATCTCTATCGAAACAAGTTTTCACGGATGTAACGAGCCCGCTGTCTTCGTCCAAGAATTGGCATGGGCATGGTTTAGCAGTGGAGTGAATATAGTTATTCCGAGGCGACCCGCGTCATTCCGGAAACTAACGAAGAAGTCGAGTTGAAAAGTTCAGTCTCTCTTTCGCGTGTACCCGCATACCCACGAATACTAACCCCCTTTAGCTGTACCCCCTTCTATCCAAGGTTCTTCCACCTTGGATCGATATTCGAAGCACGCCTCCTCAACCAGTAGGTAGCAGTCACGCTATGCGTACAACTCCGGGGTTAACCTGAAAAGATCTTGTACACCTCCTGATCCATCAATTCCCCTAATCATGAACTCCTAACCTACCCTTTGTATGAAATTTACGATGCAGTATCGAATTATTACTTCATTCAATTGCTTCATTATCAGAGAAATAAAAAAGATTTCATTGGTCAATGGAGGAGATTTAAAAATATCAATTTCTGATCTCCATCCGTTGATCAGCAATCTAACTTAATTCATCATTGAGGTTAAAAACTTAATTCATCATTCAATCATTGTTTTCGATTTTACCCCTCTACCTCCCATTCGTTCCCCTGAGCTCCCTAGTATATAGCCTTATTTGTAATGTAATCATACCACTATCCCATCCTTCTTTTTCCCTTCCTCTGCTCTACACGGTTATTCTCATTCTATATTTCAAATGCCCATGCAGTTTGTCCTTCGGAACGACACATAAGTCGCCAAAGATAATTGGATGTGGAGTCCTGTGGTGCACCATCGTCATTGATTCGTGCACCTGCTCTCCCGCATTTCTTCGCGCATCAAGACTATCCACGGCTGGTATTTTATTCCATTGCCTCGTTAGGCATTACCGCAGCCGGTAAGAATGTGCGGCATCAACAGAAAGGACGTTTAACCGTTTTTCTAATCTAGTTTTTGTTTCTGCCATCTGAAAATGACAACGTAAACCAACATTTTAGGGAAATCAAAAATGAACTACTCCGTTTCTTCCTCTGAATCAACTTCATTTACAACGTCTTCGGCTTTGTCTTTATTCCGTTATCTGCATTCCGAATCCGTAGAAGTCCCCAATTATCTCACCTCAAAATAGTTAATTAAAGCCATATTGATTTGTGAATCGGGCCATGCTGTAGAATACTTGATTGATGTGGAAGTAGGCAAGTAGGAAATGAGCCAGAGGAGAATCTATTATTCAGCAGAAAACCAATCTTCAAAGAAAGAATGAGATTTTAATGGGACAGTTTTAGTCTATTTCGAACATTTTGTCCTCAAAATAATTTTTCTATTATTTTCTTCAAATATTTCAAGTACTTTTTCAACTTCCCGATAAGAAGAAGCCGACTCCAAACTCCCCCCTCCCCCCATTCTAGAGTTTTTCCAAAAATGGATCGAATGCAGTGTCGTGATCTATCGATCTCCACTTGGTCAACACCTGACCGCCATGGGAGTAAATTCATCCCACCCCTTTTCTGGTTTTTATTGCTATCGGGACGTTATTTACATGGCCCGTGCAGTACCAAATTAAAGAATTTTATGAAATACAAAATTTCTATCACATATGAGTGGAATGAATATGCGTTGGGGGATCCCAATTTTTCTGATTTTAACCTGACTCATGGAAAATAGAAAAATATTTGCATGCCCTTTATCATTACTGCCGATATCAAACGACATTTGTATTTGCCATGCTTACCACTCTGCCCTTCTTAATCTAGACGTTGTAACTGTTGTTAGCTGTGCACGTAGAATTGCTGTTATCCATTAGTTTTTTAAATTATCCCTTCTGTACAATTCTCTTAGGTCACTTGAATTATCTTTTGACAAATTAATTTTTTCTTTATTAAAAATTCACCCGGTAATCGACTTCCTGAAAAACGTAACTTTTTTCTATTTTGATGTTTTTTTTTCTGAATCTTTCCCAGAGTCATTCCCATTTCTATTTGAAAAAGTTATGCATTTCTTCTATTCTCTTAGGCTATCTGGGATTTCTCATCAAATTTGTCAAGTAATGCAAAAATATATTTTAAAAAATCATCAACTTAGTCAAAATGATACATGAGCAAACGTATCTGAGATAAATACACTTGTCGAAATGATGAAGAATGAACTTGCTGAAATGCAAGATGTATTCGACGCGTCGACCTTTTAACGAATCTCCCAGCCATTAGATCTCCATTGGTAGCTTAATCGTTGGTACGCGTTTGCACGTTCACCAGGCAGTTTCCACGTAGGTGATTGCCTACCACGAAGACGCTCGGGCGTTTCTCGTTGAATTCCTCGACAAATGACACCCATTGATGGTTCAATGAAAAAAAAAAAATGAAATGTGATTGATTCCGATCAATGCCCCATTTCTTCGGGAATCCATCAGTGGCGGGAATGCAGACACATGTTCGGGACATGATCCATCATTGCGGTGGATAAATGGACAATCCACCGACGATAGTCCGACAAATACTCTACATAAATTCACGTTTGTTGTATGCGTTTCATTGTTTACAATCCACGCTTTTTCCCATTTGTGGTTACCCTGATATGAGATGAGAAATTGCTGACGGTAGACCAAGACTAGCCCAAAGCTAGCCATTGTCGGCCGATCTCTGGCCAAAAGTCAAATATTTATAATCTCCAACCAATTTATTATGGACATTGTCCATATACTTATCATTCTATGCTTTGTGAACAAGAAAAAAATGTCTAAAATTCTGGAATTTCTGTGAAATCTGAAATTTCATGATTGTTTCCCCTCTGAATGCCGTTTAGGATTACATTCCTGGGAACTTGTAATTAAATGTCCAAGCAAATTTATCATTAAAATCTCGATGAATAAACGCATAGAATTTGACAATAATTGGTGCATATGATATCGATCAATAAAAATAATCCATTATAAATACTATGTAAATACGAGGCTGAAAGCCCTCGAGTGATGGCTGACCGGCTATCTTGCTACGAAATACTTCAAAATAATAAAGTTAAGAAAAGAATTACAATAACATATATTTCATACTCCATTGAAATATTTAACAAATTGAGAGATTTGTAAAATGTTAAATTACGTGGGCGGTATATTTTGCTACGAATTCGATAAAAACTAATTTACATTTTTTTAATGGTGTTTCTTACAGAAAAAATTGTAAATTTCTATTGAAATTATTTCGTGGCATTAAATTCTTCAGTTAATCCTCCAAAATATGAGTGGGCTTTATTACCCAGTGTGTGGTATAAATCTCCCCTTCTAGGTTATCTACTAAATTTTAACTTTTTTTTAGCAGTAAAATCTAGTGTAAAATTAAAATCCATCCCTTCAAGTACAGTGATCCGATAGAGTCCCGATGTAGACGGCGAATGTGGTCGTCGTCCTCCCCTGCTGATGGGGGAATCGATAACGTTTCGGGGTTTGCGCCAGAGTGAAGCCAAGGGAGGACCGAATGAAGGGTGAGGTGCTGTGAATACATACCGGTTGAATCCCTTCACCGATGAGGCACGAGTACCAATGGCCGTGTCACAGTTTCCACTGTCCTAACCATACGTTCAATATGACACTAGATAATTAGATGAGTTTGTATCGGACATGAGCACGTCGTTATTTCATATTGTCATAGAGCCTGTAGGATACACTTGCTATCGGATCATTGTTCATATATGTAGTTACGTGAAACAAAGTGGTACTTGGTATCATACGTTACGAGCCGATAAAGAACCAAATGTCACGGTCATATCCTATGTCCGGAAAGCATAAATTTTTATGGGATGATAATGCGACGATACTCTGCTTTTCGAGATGATAATGATAATTGTTTTCCACTGTCGTAATTTGGTGCTTTATGATCATGATGGAATGTGTGTGGGGAGGGGGAGTGGAATAATGTGGCCTGTAACAGAAAGGGTAGAACAAAGAAACATGAAGCAACATGTGATGCTTGATCGGGAAGTGCATACAACGGCGTATATACGACAATGATCCCCCATGGTAACCCGATAATGGACGTTGTACACTGTGTGGAGACAAAACACCAATGTGAGAACAATCTTTATTGTCTCATTGAAGAAAATAGAGTACTTAGGTACTCGAGTTTGGTATGAATGGGAGTTTGATGTTTGAGTGTCTGACCGGTACCAAAACACCAGATGAGTTCAGTTCTCCATTTGATTGGCGTCAAATGAAACTATTGATTGGTCCTGGATTGAAGATAAACGAGCAACCGCTTTGAATAAAGACTTTATATGAGCTTTTTTTTATTCGGATTTTAATATGATTTTTACTTTGTTTTATTTATTTATCCCTTTTGTTATTTTTTATTCGAGGTCTCATCAACAAGCCGACTGCAGTAACTCAATTAGAAAATCACAAAGCGCTGCTGAGCGTTAAAACCCCCGCGAGGTTGTTAAACATGGGGGAAGGTTGGGTTATATGGACGTGGATGAGAGTAAACAGAGGAGGAACGTGGATGGTGCGAGCGAGCACAAGAGATAACGGGACACAGAATAATTCGGTTAACTACGAGTCGAGTTCGGTACCACCTACGACCCCCTCTCTCGACTCCCCAGTTCCTCTCCGCCATCTACAATCGCCCTACCATCCTATCCAGGTCGATATATCGCATCCATTAACGATATGCACGATCAAACCTAATTATAATGGATCCCACTACGTCCCTATCCCCACACCCGCCCCGTTTCCAAACCTCTAGCCCTCGGTTGGTGTCCTTCTTGCCAAAACCGAAGGGAAACAACAGGCATCCCTCTCTCCTGCACACTCGATTGATGCATGTTTATCGAGCCTCAGAATCACAGGCTATCGATCCTATATATGGC
Organism: Psyttalia lounsburyi; assembly: GCA_030522865.1. Taxonomy (NCBI): domain Eukaryota; kingdom Metazoa; phylum Arthropoda; class Insecta; order Hymenoptera; family Braconidae; genus Psyttalia; species Psyttalia lounsburyi. The sequence continues at coordinate 14,048 of JAPYZN010000943.1, forward strand.
CCGCCAAATTAACATGATGCAATGAGTCTCCCTGGTAAACTCGATTCGAAGATACCATGTGTCATTCAATCAATCCCTAAAGGTATCAAGATTATTAGTAATTAAAATTTCCAGTATGAGAGAGCTCTGTCCATTTCATGAACACCAATTACTTTTGCATCGCAAAATCAGTCGCGAGCCAAAACTACAGATGACAATGTACTACTTTATCGCAATCTATTCTTTCAATTAACATTCTAAAAATTCATTTAATGATTCCTCACGTCACTGGAGCCACCCATTAACACTAATCGAAATATAATCTTACCTCCATTTACGCCATGACCTTGACGACTTCAAAGTGGCGGCATCGATCAAAGTTTCCGCAAGACCGTGACGCGACCTGAAGATCATCAATTTCTTTTACGCTCTATCTTTATCCTCTTCGTTCATTCTTCCTCTTTCGGAACCTTAATGCCTAACCTTTTGAGACTGAAGAACCGGTTCCACTTGATTTACCACCTTGAAGTATCTTTGTCCACCGGATGACAAGTTGCTTGGTTTTTTTTTTCAATTCTCCCGATGCACATCGATTCCTTGTCATTGAACCTATAAGGAAAAAAAAGAGCTCACAAATTTAAAGAATTTGAAAATCGCCGGGCTGAATATATTGAGTGGTTTTTCGTGTTGAAAATCTGATAAAAAGACAAAAAAAAAGAAATTGTTTTTGTCAAAAAGCTCGCCAAGCTCATATTTTGATGTGTTGTTACTTAAAAACGCCATGAAGACGCCAAGCTCAACTCAAGAGCAACGTAATTGGTACGATTTTTCGAAACACGTCTCTGAACTGAGCTTAACGTGCCCAAGTATTTGTTTTTATTTTTCAATTATGCACTTCCATTTTTTTCAGGAACAACCCCTCAAAAGATCTGCTTGGTGAATTTTTTTCCAAGAAGAATTTTCTGTTTTTTTTTCTTTTTTCTAAATTTCGTGTATTTTTTTAAAGATAGAAGCCATCGACCAGTTCGACTATCCAACTGAATTAAACTTTTGTTAATTATTGGGCCATTAATTTTTCGTCATTCCTCCTCTCTCAAAAAAGAAAACATCGATTTTAAACGGTGCTGCAATCTTGTAAAATATAATGTGGCCTATTCAATTTTCTGAGCATATCAACGTGAGAAAGGTGAAGTCAAATCCATTATTATGCGCGAATGTCTTTAATGATTAGTTGAATTGGGATGAAAACCAAACTAGTGAAAATGCGCGTATGTGCCAATATTCATAATATAAGTGACTGAGGATATTTTTTACCTAAATGCTCACACTCCAATTTAATTTACGAACTTAGATCTGAAGGTAGTAAGGGCCTAGGTAGGAAGTGTATAGATACGCCAAGAAGCGCTCGGCCTGTCCTCTTGGAGGTTACGAAATATGTACTTGGCCGATCCGCTTCCGCGTATCTAGATACCAGAAACAACAAAATTCATACTGAAAGCCACACACATGGGATATTTGTTCACATGCGGCGTCTCCAGAATTTTCAACTCATCTACATAAATCTCGGGTCACTGATACTGAGTCTAATTATACTTACTCGCTGACGATTACTTATTAAAAACCTCAATAAAAATTGAAATAGCGAGTGAGTGACATCGGCACCCTTCATTCTCACCCTGCCGGTCAAATTTTCTTTTGTTATGACTTCACTCCATCCGTGTGAATGCACGTGAGCAGCGGATGCTATTAACGCTATGGAATTATCGGGTGTTACATAATGCTCTAGAAACTTCGTTACTCCCGAGTCCTCTAAAGCGCATAATTAAAGCACCTATCGATCTTGCGGCGAAGAGCCACTGTTCTTCTATCGCTCAACGGTTTCTCCTTTTTACGTAGACCCCGCCCCCCCCCCCCCTCCTCTTCACCCTTAACATCATCCTTGTTACAACAGGCGTCCATAATGAGTAAACTTTGAAGCCTCGATGCTATGGAATCCTTTGAACAACTTTCCCCCAGAGATTGCACTCTCAAACATTGATTATCAGGATCATAACCTAAATCCTTTGCTGTCCGTCGATATTGCCGAAGCTCTGAGATAATTGATCCTCAATTGTTTCATTATCCACCAAATGACTAGAGTCATCAACGTCATTGAAAATAACACTCATCATTAATCAGCTTTGCGGTGAAATTTTTTCATTATGAAACAGCATTTAGCGAATACCAGCAACACTACTCAATTATGAAAACAAAGAGTTGGTGTACGTTGGTTTTATGCATCGATCCATTCTCACTGATTGCTCTCATTGTTTTGCAGGGAAGGGACGGCTTTACCCAGCCTACAGCCTGAGCGGCAGCGAGGGCGAGGATAATTCAGTGGGTACGCGGGGTGGCCGCGTCGGCTATTCCCAAAATAATCACCAGACCAGTCAGTCGCAACAGCACAATCACTACAATACGAGTCAGCACAAGCAGCGGGTTGGTAGCTTTCAGCAACAGCCACAGCAGCAACATCCTCTGTATCACGTAGCAAATAGTGGAGCTGGTCTTAGTGACACACCGACATCGGGCAACGCCTCGGACGAGACACTCACGGACTGCGAATTGACACATCTTGCACGGGAGTGGAACGGTAAGTTGTTCAATTTTCATCGTGAATCGGTCATTAATGTGCGGTCAATTGAAGAGACAACGGAACAGAATGAAACTTGTTCATGAAATCTATTAACGACACACATGTCGTGTCCCTGCGTATCAATTCTTGCCCTTCTAGGTGAAATCGTGTCCCTGCATTATTCGAACATGATGAACGAGACACGAGGTGAGGAGGTCCACACCGCGCATGGGGATTCGTGGCAATAGACGAAGAGGGTTACTCGAAACGTGTGAGCTTGTCAGGAATGACGTATCACCCTAGAGGTGGTGTAGGTCGTGGCCGGGTGTACTGGTCGTGTCACCAGTTTCTGTCTTGATGCCTGGTAGTAACACCTGGCTGATATCCGCAAATAAAAAAATTCTGGCTAGGAGCAATTAATATTGAGAAATTTCAATATCAATATGCGCTTGACAGAAGACTTAACGGGTAAGGGTGGCTTTTACATCACCGCTAACTATGGAAATCCCTGTAGAATCCTCATCGCATATTCACTCAGTTCAATCAATTGGTCCAATAATAACAGGCCGTGACAAGTTGCAGTAGTCAACAATTCGTTTCACTAAATAAAGACACTTATGATGGATCGATCTTTCAAACGAATTACAGTGGCTCTCGAGACAATGTACTCTAGCTTGTATAAAAATATCCGGCACTTTGTTTGAATTGGAGAAACTTCCGGATGAATAAATACATGCGAAAAAGAGGTATGTTGGATATTGTTGTCCCGCTCATCATCGATCATGGCAATCTATTCTTCTGCAAGCAAATAGCGTTATCCCTTCATCCCCGTTAGCTCAAAGAGGAGTAGCCCATTCCCCTCGGAGTCTCGTACATATGGGTTGGGGATACAGTCGGAGTCCAGCCTCCGCCGTAACCGCACAATTGTTTCCTCGTGGATTAGCATGGCTGTAGCCATCATAGACATCATTCGGAGTGGGATATCAGACGATTGGATTAGCCAAGAGGCCATTGAGCCCTCTTGGCTAAAGGGGCTTAACAAATGTCTCCTCGATCATCTCCTTTCATGTAGCTAGCCATGTCGTGACATTTTCGGGAGGAGGGGAGGGGGGGGGGGGGGTTACACTATTAATGCTGACATCAGTTACAGGGTGACTGGGATTTTTGTACGGTGACGGCCTGTGTACACTAGCTGGCGTGACAAATGCACTGATACCACGCTAGGCACTGTTGTATAACAACATATACCACTTCTGGATTTCCTCCAACTGGGTCTAATGAGACGGAAGCTATTCCGAGTATTCATTCGAACTACGATCAGGGTTACGTGGGGTTGGTCGTACAACCACCAAGGATTGTATATCAAATAGTATGAAACAGTACACGAGATTGGCATCTAACATCATTTCTACATTCTCGCGGTGTAAATAATGCATATAATGCACAGAAAGATGTACCACAAATTGCACTTAATTAATCCTTTTACTGCAGCATCACAATTAATTCATACTTTCAAAACTTGATGAGGTGATTATCACCCACTCAGCGTCAATACCCACCTCAGCACAATGCCTTCAGTGTGTACCTCCGATGGTAAATATATGTATTTTATAGAGAGTAAGATCGTAGTGAACCCTGTATGTACAGAAGATACATTTCGTATCTCCTAAATGCACGTGTAAGCGGCTTAAGTTGCTCGTACAGTAGCACCGTGCGAACAGAGTTCCATTGAGTTCTTAAGTGCAACGGCACCGTCGACCTGCTTTCGATCACTTCCTTGTGAGCATCATTCTCCCGTATACATTTACAATTTTCAACATCAACATCTTGAATACCAATGTATTCACGTACATTATCAGTTGAAAATTTGCATTTCGTTGGAAATACAAATGCTCATGACAAAGACTACTGAATTTCATTGATGAATTTAAGCTCAGTGAACTTTAGTGATCTTAAATTATTATGATCCAATGTTTCCACTGATGGCGGATGTTCCTTTGTCTACCGATACTTGATCGCTTTTACTGCAGCAATTGATATTCGGTCTGTCTCAAAGACGCTCAGCTGAAGCGTAAGAAAGACAGGGTGATGTTGATGGGGTCGCGAGGGAAGGAGGGTTCATCAGTGAAGTGGCGTGGAAAAAATGCTTTCTCTCTCTCTCTCTCTCTCAGTTTCACTAGAAACGATCTCGTTAAGGTTTTTCAGCTCAAAGAAAAACGCGGTTAAGTCAAAGTCACGAGACGGTGCGCGTCGGAGAGGAGAGGTGAGCATGCGATGGTTCAATAGGGAGGTTGGGAGTCACTTTTCTCGAGTTTCCTCGATCGACGATGTGAATTTCCCCGAGGAAGAAAGTCGGTTTATAAGTAAAGATACAGGGAGTGAAAGAAGCGAACATCAGTAGTAGTAGATCTACGAGAATAGCTGGTGAAGCTGGTTGTGAGGCTTTCGTCTCTCTAGCTAGACTCAAAACTCATCTTAACACCCGCGCAAACAGCTGTAATCCCGACGAGGAGGACAACCAGGTAGGTAAATAAAAATCAATACATGCTTTCCACGTCGCTCTATCCTTTCTATTTCTCGGTACCTCTCCCTTACTCGTCGTTCCCAGTGGTAGCACTGCAGGGGTTTGGTTCCAGACTTCAGCAACCCATACTCGAACGTGGGGCGCGCGCGTCTTCCCTTCTCTCGCGTTCCGTTTCGCGCCCAATTTGTGGCCCATCATCGCTACGGAAGAAGCAATTTCTAACTTAAATGAAACTCCCTCTTGGTTGGCGCGAGCGATCGACAAGCGGAGCTCCAGACCTATAACGTGCCATACCATCTCATCCTCCTTGCCCTTCCTATCGACACACACATACAGGTAAGTGGATGGAAGTTGCAATAGGAATTCTCCAGTGCTCCACTCTGGCCGGGGCTTTGAATATCCTTAAGCATCTTTCAATCCGCTCCATGTCAAGCCAGCATGCCCATTAGTTTGAGGAGTGTCAAGTCCTAGTCTCCCATAAACTTCACGCTGTGAATCGTTTTCCATTCTACTTCCCTCACATATACTAGTATCACTTAGATTGAGGTCATCTAATTCGTATTTTAGCGAGGACCTGATTAGCCTAGTATACCATACCATACACCACTTGAATATGATAGTTATGACAATCCGGAAGATTGGGAAGGCTGAGGAGAGAGTTTTGGTTGAGAGCTACACGGCGAACCTGAACGACAAGTTCCATAATCTTCTCAGCCTTGGACCCAAGTTTGGCAATCAATGGCAAGTAACAGTTTAATTAAATACAGTGCCAGGGTACCCATCTACTTGTTTACACGAAGGACAGAGTAATTCCGTTGTTAGCATGGATGCCAACCACTGTTCAAGATTGCGGTGGATCGCGAGCCGTCGATGATTCACCCTTAGAAATGTCGTTTTCTGGATGCTCGGGGATTATCAGAGGTATCCAAGTATTTCAATAACCTAAATTAATCTCACCACTATTGGCAGATGAGTTGTTGATAACTTTTTCTTGAGAATTCAAATTATGGGAGACAGTTCGGAGTGGGTGAAGAATTCACTTGATAGAAATAACAGAATGCATGAAATATCGCTATTGTAGTCCACAAGTATGCATCTTGAGAGAAGCTACTAGATGAGTTACCTCAATTAACTGTTAACGAACTCGTGGCGCTCGCCTAAGTGAATCACTCTCTCCATATATTGGGAATTGATACTTCAGTCAGGTAAATATCTAAATACGAATATCAACTATGATGTTTATTGATGTATCAATTATTAGGTGGACATTCAATGCGAACTGAACACATGGTCTTCTACCTGAGAATCAGCAAATTAAATAAACGTCTGCGATAAGACTACCACTAATAACTTTGCACAATCAAATATTTTATTACATATCAAATAGGATATCACGGTTGGGAAAACCAGATGTCATACCGGCAATGATTGACGAGCTCTCTCTCTCTCTCTCTCTCTCTCTCTCTCTCTCTCTCTCTCTCTCTCTCTCTCTCTCTCTCTCTCTCTCTCTCTCTCTCTCTCTCTCTCTCTCTCTCTCTCTCTCTCTCTCTCTCTCTCTCTCTCTCCCTCTCCCTCTCTCTCTCTCTCTCGCGCGCGCGCGCGCGCGCGCTACTCGGACAGTAACGAATCCAGTTCATACAAATTTTGATATCAAATTCCTTAGAGGAGCGTTTGCCGTTAATTTCTCTGGATTCGATGTCATTAAACTATTCGGAGAAAGTAGGACAAAGTCGTAGTGTGGGCCAAAATGAGACCACTCGTGTTTCTGTCAATTCGAATGAGACACACCGGTGTATTAGTATACAGTATTTTTTCTGAATATAATATCGTCTAATAGCTAAGCTACGGACAAGAACGATTTTTTAGAGCTATGAACCCGTGTAGAATAAGAAATACTGTGGAAGTGATAAATTTCTTTGATTCTCTTAAGAATGGAATGTATAATTTGAACAAAATTAAATACATAATTCAGTAGCAAAGTGGTCAATCATGTTAAGTCGAAAAAAGCAAATTTTTCAAGAGAGTCGAAAAACGCATCCCGCCTGCGCAACTCCGACTATAAAGCGCCTGATAGAGGGATTTAATTTTATATTGAATTAGCTCTTTGCATAGATATTTTCATTTGCGTCAAATAATTCTTTTTTTACTTTCATCAACTTACCTTATCTAATAATTTTACATTTCCTATGTGATTTTTCTGCATTTCGTTATCTTCATCATTAATTCTCTTAAAAAAGATATCCTCTAAAAATCCCTAAAAATTTGAATTTACTCCTCACCATCACCATAGCTTTCTTGATCCTTATGATTTTTAACTCTCGGAATATTTTGACTTTTTCCTTATACCCCTCGTGAGGCTCGATGCCCTCAGAATAATTTTTCTCCCTTAGAAGCCTCGAAATAATTTACCGTATCTCTGCATAACCCTCATGAGCTTCACAACTCGAAATAATATAATTTTGCCTTTATACTTCTGGTGACTTTTCTGATGTCTGACCCTCCAAAAAATTGACTTTCCCTTTCCCCGATCTAGCGTTCTTATTATGATTATCTATTTAGAACTACTAGAGAATAAAATTCAATGCCTCGATCCATTTGTTTTGGGCTCGGAACTGCGTAGATAGTATACTTTGGTCAATTCTCCTAAAAAAATTGTTTTTTTTTACGTAATCTGGTGGACCATTTCACGACCGAGTTATGAATTAAACGTCCCTACAATTATGTATTCCATTGATAAGAGAATTAAAGAAATTAATCATTTTCGTAAAACGTCTGCTTTTAGATGAGTTTTTTATCTTGAAAAAAATCATCCCGATCCTTAGATGAGTTATTCAACAACATTCCATTAAGAAAAATCAGTGAATTGATCTGCCTCGTTCGAAATGGAAGAAAAAAAGAGACTTCTCATTTTTTCTTGGAGTCTCGGTTTGCCGAACTTTCCCCTGTAATAAATATACGTATTTTACGTGTGTGAACGTGATTTTATGTACAATATCTATAAATAGTGAAGAATTAATGAACAGATCCCTTATTTATCCATCGATATGAATGCATGACTGAATCCACTTAATGTTGTATCAAATTGTTTGTTCCAAGTTATTGGTCGTTAAACACAAATACGTGAAGATTAGTACAATGCAATCTTCCGCTGTTAGAACACAATTATTAGTATCAAAGGTATCAATATAACAACTTTGAAGCTATCTTGAAGACTTGAAGATTGCAGAAATTCATCATAATTCTCCTTTCAATCATTTCTGCAAAGACCTTGGAAATTGTTGCACATAAGGTTTTTGTCCCTCTGCCGTTACTGTGTACTTCACTACAAGAAATTTTTTTCCAATGAAGGAAAAGTGTGAAATTCTTCACCAGCGCGAATTCATTCCACGAACATAAAATACACTAGTGTAGGTATTATAGATCCATGTATGGAGCACTTGATTTCTTCCGTGCTAGTAATAACAGGTTGCTGGTAACGCGCGCTCAAAAAGGGGGAGAATTTGCAAGACGTAAGAGGTTATAGACCATTTTAGTCAGCTTCGGAGTGTAGAAGGGTGTGCCCATCGGACTCCTTCAAGTCACGGGTTATATGTTGGGCTCGGTCAAGCTCACGTAATGCACTCTAACAGGGCATTAACCTGTGTACACTCTAGATGTACAACAACAAATGTGAGCACGATGATGAGATTTCTCGGATACCCATACGCGTTATCAATCGAATCTCGTATGATCTGTCAATCCCATGGAGTCACTTTCATTTTTCTTTATTCCCAAGCGTCTTGTTTATGTATGTTGGACTGATTACGAATGGAGGAGGAAGCGAAGGGAGAGCAGAGGGCAGTTTGTCTCTGACTTTGTTACTGTGTTAAAGTATCCAGTTGGTAGAAGAGGGAGAGTATGGGAGGGTCACGCCCGACTAGCCACCCTCTATATGTATACACGCTACGTTTTTCCTTGCCAAGGGTATACCAAGTTTTATCCTCTTGGGAGACTCCCTTATGCCTGATTTCGACCATCCATGCCCTTCCCTCTCACCTCTCGTCTGCAACCCCCTTTAGGCTCAACAAAACTGTGGGAGGGGGGAGAAAAAAATAAAACTTTGCCTTTTACTCCCAGGGCAAACGCTGACCCTACTACTGTCTCTCTGATCTTTTTTTCTTCTTTTCCTCTTTACGTCTAACGTTCTCGAACAGTATATCCACGCCATCGTAGTCTCCTTTTCTTTTCACTTGCTTACGAATTACCCTCTCATTTCCATTCTTTTGTCATTCAATGCCGAATAGAATTTCTGGTTTTTAACCCCCTCCCTGCCACACAACTAGAAACGAATTTTACTGCTTCACCTTCTCTTTTGTGTTTTTTATGTGAACACGAGCTAAGAACAAATAAACGGAAATTAGATTATTCAAAGACCGAATAAATATGGATATGTCGTACGTGAGTGGATTAAAGACGTATACAGGAAATTTCGTAATGCCAGTTATTCTATTGATTTTCGATGAGGTTAGAAGAGAGTATTATTCAATTCCAATTTCACGAATGGTTATTATTGATGGGGAAGCAGGGCGGGGGATAAAGTGGGGTAAGAGGAGAAAACGTTCACGGGTGGTATTTCTGTTGTGTTGGCAGCGTTGCGATAAGAGTATCTCACAATTGTCCAGTTCTCTTGCTACAGCGGAATCGGGAGTGATGGAGAGAAGACAGGGGAGACTTTGCACCGCGAGAGATATTTTATAGATCGCTAGATGGGTTAAATTGAGGATGAGTTCAACGTGACCACGGTAGTGGTTGGAAATATACGGGCATTTTCGAAGAGGCTTCCTCGGTCCCAGGAAATGGGACGACCCGAATCCCTTTTAATACCAAACTAAGTGGCAAATGATGTTCCTTTCTATTCGCCGATGGACCGTTGTGAAACTGCTCTCTTTTCGAGGCCTCTTGCGAGAGAGGAGCTCGGGCTGCGTTATCACACTCAAGTTCATCCCATGCATTATTCAGGAAGGAACGGGTGGGTGGGTGGTTGAGGATGGGCTGTTCAGGTTGAATGGGATGGAAAGAAAAGACCAAAAGAGGGCTTATTAGCATCGAGCCAAATTACTTTCTCGCGATAACGTCATTCTCAGTGCTCGCTGTGGAACCATTTTCCTCCATGGGTTTCCGTTTTATTTGTGTCATTTTCTATTCAATGCGTTAACCTCTGAATGTCGAAAATATCATTGTTCATTTGTATCACTGAAATATCTAAATTTTTGCACAGTAGGCTCTTTAAAATTTCACGAACTAATGTCATAAAAGTTTGAATAGCGCGGTATTCCACTGAGTTTTCTCCTCCACGTTGACAGATTTTTCCTTTAATTTGGAAAGTTCAGCGAAGACTCGTTTCAACTCTTTGGCAATGGAATAAAGTGGAGAAATGTGACCAAAGCGAATCAGTTGGTAAAACGAAAATGGGAAAAGAAAGCGTGGTAGGAATGCAATTCGTTTAGTTTGGGCCCCGTGCGGATGGAGTTTTTGGGGAATTGTTGTACGGAGTGGACTGGATTATTTGGGGAAAGATAAGGGAAAATGAAACGAAAATGTAGAGAATCTGAAGTAAGACGAGAAGGACAAAGATGGCAACTTATGTGCTAGACCATCGAGCACAAACGGACCTTTTCGCGGTCAGGAAACAATTTCAATCGCTTTTCCCTCGATGCTTTGAAGTTTTCTAAGGATACATACGCATTCCAACGTCGTACTAGCCGGTTTCTTGCTAGGCCGAGACATTACCTTGGCAATTCGTTTGAGAGTGGGTGAAACACCAATGCCCCGCATACTAGCCCGTCCCCTCGAGACGAATGAGTATGTCCGGTCGTGCGTATATGCACCAACGTTCGGAGTTTTATTCCTCTGAAAATTGGACTTCAGTTTTTCTTCATCTGAGCCAAGTAACAAAGAATTTTTAGATATCAACAAAAATCCTACGAATTATCATATAACATCATGGTTAACTATTAGAAAAGAACTAATCTTTGAGAAAACGTTTTCTTGAATTTGAAATTAAATAACCAAACCTTTTTTAATTCAGAAAAGTTACAATAGAGAACAATGTTTTAATTGTTTTCAGACATTTTCAAATGAGCTGAATTAAATTAAAGATTTTCAAGTCAAATGTTTAATCATTCGCGGCACCTCTAGTTCATTCGCTGAATATCTCGTTCCTCACTTCTTTTAATCAAAGACACTCTTTGCTGTTCTCTTATAAAATCATGAAATGAAAGTTACGTGTCATAGAGAATATTAAAATTATCCAAACAATTGAAGAAACTATTAATATTTATTAGAATTCTGAAAATATCTTGCAATAAATTATATCAGCAAATTCTTAGAATCATTTCGTTCGAATGATTGTTGTTTTCCGAATTAAACCTCGTAATTCATATTACTAAAGAAGCACACTGAATCTCGAAATGAGAGATACGATTAATAGATTATTTCACTTTTATCGATAAATGAATACTCGATAATTCATTCTGTCATGAATGATAGCAAGAACGTAAACGAAACAACAAAAATTAATAATGTACATCAAACCATCTATTGCCGAGAGCATGAGGTGCACTTGATTATGCTAGTTTATCATTAAATCGTTGGTATCATACTTTAATTATTATTTATCAATTTATTAATCAATAAACTTTGTTTATTATATTTTTAGTGTTTATTTTAATTTTATTTTATTATTTACCCGACGGCCACCATCATTCATTTATTCTCCGTCATTAAAATTTAATTCATGAGTGCTGATAATCGTACGACCATGGCTGGATCAAATAAAATTAGTTCGAGTATTATTCAAATTATTAATCGATCACTGAATTTTCATAATTTACGATTTTTTTTAATAGCAGTAAATTGTTTTACTAAATTACTTCTATTCTTTAAATTGCCTTAAAAACTTCCATAAATTAGTGAACGTGATTTCAGGAAAATTCGTTGAAATAAAACTGTATCGTAAATTCATGGCCCTCTTATACGAAAATATTCATCATCGAAAGCAAAAAAGTATTGAATTATTTTTTATCCGAGTGGTGCATTGTTAAGAATTTGCCATCCAAGGGAGCCATACGCTTCATGTTTGAATAAATGGAAAATACATCGAACGGATCAAGCAATTCTCAATATCGGTTTTTCACTATTGCGAGAAACGAGAGCTTTATTGCAAATTCAAAATAGAATTGGGCACAGCTAGAAAAATTCCAAGCACGTACATCGCCAAGTGCAACACACAAGCACAGTGTACGACTGAAAAGCCGTTCAACCGAGGGAAATACCAAGCGGTAGTCTGTAGATGTGAGTGCAATGGGCTAGCAAAGGAGAAAAAAGAGGGAGATGGATAAAAATTGGATATCAATGCTGTTGATTACAATAGCTTGGCTGGAGGATCTTGGGGAGACGTGAAAAGAAGAGGGTTGTGAATTTTCCAATGCCGGTACTCTAATGCGCGTTTATTACACGAACCAGCAGGAAATGTGAATTTACATATTACAGGCGAAAATACATGCCTTCCAGGCAACTTAAAGGAACCATACGATTTACAAGGCAGGAAAAATGAATTTCTCAATTTTTCAAAGAGCGGTAGGTTGAGAGGTACATTCACTACTTACAATGAATGTTCAATTAATTCTCAAGCTCTATCATACGATAATAACACATGATGAAAATTCAGAAAAGTTGTATTAGCCGGACGAATTTTTATTATTTAAAATATCTGATACTACAGAACGATTAAATCCACTTGAAATGATCATCGAAGATAAATACGTCGACAAAGAAAAGTAAATAAAGCTTTATTTATAAGCCGATGGCATCGATGCACTTCAACGTGTCCATAACTCATGCCAGTACATGAGCACAAAAACTCAGTGAGCATAAATGTAAGACCCACACATTTCAAGTAGCACACAGTGAAATTAAACTTCTAGCCCGAATTTTTTTTCTTTACCTCTGGAGTAATTTAAAGGACCCCAGGACTCCAGGCGAACCGGGTTATAGGAACCCCGAAGAGGCACGTATAAACCGGTATAATCGATTGCATTGTAACCTCCACTGAGCTCTTGAAGTTGGAAAAATAAAGAAGAAGTAATGTTCGATGAAAATACTTGAAAATTACTTTTGCCTCACAAGGAAAATGCGGATAATGTTCATTCATTTACGCAAGTGAAATTGATGTGTTATTTTCTGAAGATTTTTAATGGAGTACTATTGTTTCGCGCTTAGACGTCAGCCTTTGAATAACATTCAACTATCAAATTTAATATATTTAACGTACCACCCCACGTCGACAATTTCATTAACGAATGATCATCTTTGATACCTTATATATAGTAAGTTTAATCGCATTGCGTTGGAATGAAAAAGCACATCATTCGGTAGCAGCATGACTAAAATACTTTCAATATCCATAAAATATCATTTCTTCAAAAGGCAGTAGGATGAGTTATAAAAGCAAGACAGCTTTTTCTCTGTATACCACCCTCAATTAGTAGTTGTACCCCGCTGCGCTCATACTAACTCCCGGCATTAATGCCGTGCCCCACTGATAGCAATATTTCATTCCTGAAATGGAGAACCCCAGCCCATTCTCGACTCCCTAAGCTGGTTATTAGTAAGCAATGGTCCGTTTCACTTTCATATTCTTTTTATTCCGATCTACGATGCATTCGGTTCATGGTCAGAACGTCGAATGTCATCCGTTTAGTTGACAATACAACTGGAAGAGTGACTCCTTTACTTAACTTTAGAAATTATATGATAAAAGATGAAAGGATCAGAAAATAGTCAGTTCTATTGAAGTGTAATTTGAACTTCGTAACGTGGTTTTGTGGCCGAAAAAAAATAGGAATTCGAATGTTGGAAGTAGTTTTCTCAATTTCTTATGCGCCTTTACAAATTTAGTACTCATCAATAGCTAGGAACGAATAGAGTATTCCGTTTATGAATAGAAACTCATGGAAATAATCGTCCGGGATATTTCTGTGTATTGCACAGTATCTTATCAAACTATCGCCGACTCTGAGCCGACCTGGGGCTAACAGTTGACTCATTTGGACTACAAAAATCTTATCTGAATGCGCTCTGAATTATTCTTACCATGTACAAAGTTGTTTCCCATTTGTTGGAGAATAATTTCCATTAGATATTATTCTCCGCAGTTATAAATGATACATACGACAGACAAAGGAATTATCGATGTTCATACATATCTCCTCTAGCACAAACATTTCCACTCCATTCACCTCAATTTAAAAAATCAATGTTTCAACTGCAACATGTGAGCTGTCTTTTAATTCCCAAGATAACAAGATCGGTGCTTGCATACAGATACAGCGAATTTGCCAACAACTAAACGTTCGACGTGTACACGTATCGATTAACCTGGATAAATTAGAGAATATGGGTGGGACCCCACATATGGTTGTTGTTCGACAAACTCTATCGCCCACCCACGGGGAAAACAAGACTATGCAGTTTGGATTACTTGGACACTATCTGTTTAAATGAAATCGAAACGTGATTTCCGTGTAGCTAGATTAAGTTCCATACTGATTGCATGTGGACATTGAGATTTATCTGCTTAACTGGATTTTTAAGTAATTTCCGGGGAAAAATTAGTGTCCCGTGTATTTTGTCATTTTTTTCTTCTCTTTTTTTGGTGAACAATTTACATAGATGGTGCGCGTGTACCACTAGGGATGGAGCTCTACAATAACTAAAGATAGAACACGGTCCCGGCCAAGTATCAATTAACTGGGGGATAAATTGAATGCTTGGGTGGGCTTTTCATTATTCGATGCATTATCGTTATTCTCATTGTTGGATAACGTGACACGAAACAATGGAGATTACTTTGTGTTTCAAATAATTTATTTATTTTTTACAAATTCCGTGTAGTGCAATAATCATTTCATAGTAATAATATATTCATCGTTGATTCTATTCTGCAGAATGGATTGTCATGCTGTCATTGATGATTAATGACACAAAATTATCATGCGAAAAACAATTACTCATTTACTTCTACCTACAATTACTATCTTACACTATCCTCATCAACAAATTTCCGCGCAGTAACTCCCTCTCCACATAGATCTCCGGGCGGTATAATTAAACCCTGGATACCATCCTATTGGTTGCCCTCTAGCAGGCTGAAAAAATGAGGGATACTGCACAAAATACCACCCATAGTTGTTGTGTCCAATTTTTTTATACAGCCTTGAGGTAATTTTCATCGTAAACCATTTACAATGAACAAAACGTTTTTTATGTGGATATTTCAGTGAAATTTCCTTTGAATGCATCAAAATCCCATACGGAGAGAATTATTTAGAATTTATTATAAATGCAGTAATTTACAGTTCGCTTATTAATTACGAAATCGACTCAGAAAATTTGAGTCACGGTACCGAATTACGGTAATAATTCGCATTGGTTAGTGAATATTTTTCTACATACATTAATATTGAATACTTTTATCTCAGTACTTTCAAACTTTCAATAAAACGTGGTTTTTAATCAAATTGATAAAATTGTAATTTATGAAGGGCAAGGGGAGCAAAATGGACCGCCGTTAATAACGCATAACTCGATAATGAGAGACTGGATTTTTTAAATATTTTACGAATTTTCAACCTATTTTTACAAGCTTAAAAATGGTACGTGATTCATTAAAATCCCATCATTAATCAAGAGGTATTAACGATGAACGCGCCCCATTTTGCCCCGATCTGTCTTCTTAAAAAATTGTAAATCGCGTTCTTAAGAACATCATAAATTACGGTTTGGAAAACGTAAATTAGTCTTCTGAAAACGTAATTTGTTGATAAATTTTTGTGTATCTGCTGCACTATCCAGTGTAATTATAATCACTGAATTGATAGATTAATGGGCAATCATTCATCTTCTTGGAAAGTGCATATTTGAATATAATAATTGTGCAGAATCCCAAAGCACCTAGAAACCATTGCTGTAATTGTTATTATCCTATGTGATGTTTTGTGTCTTGATTTTATACATTGGAGGTGTACATCTCGCATTTGTGCTTGTTGCGGATACAAACGAGGCGTTGACTATCAAATAATGAAAATTTATGGTACCCTCAACTATGCCTGCCACCATTACGACTTCCCGTCGTTGCTGGGTCCCTGGAAGAGGTGAACTGTGGTTGAGGAAGGGGAGACGCAATTTGTAGAGCTTTCAGAAGCTTTACTCGACGTTCTCAGCAAACGTGGTAAAGCACAGTGACAATTACCAGGAGGCGTCGTTGTCGACATGACTTAAAGATGCTTCCGTTTACTGACACCTTTGTAAAGGTCCATGCCTTTTGCAGTAATAACCGGGTCATGGCGCTTCTTCGGTTGAATACGAGTTATAGTAAGGGTGAATCTTTTCCCTACCGCTCGAGCGCCACTTCGTAATCTGGAAATCCGATTGGTCAATTTTCTATTATGAAATAGTTGAAGCAATGTTACAATTTCTGAATTTAATATCAATTTAATGCAAAAAGTTCCCTAATTTATTAACTTATACATTATATGGTTACATGTACATGCTCACAGTATCGCAATTTTTATATGAAGCTATAAAAATTTTTTTTTGCATATTTTCCTCTTTGTATGATCGTAACACAATTCGTAACTGTGAATAACTGGGTGGACCGAACTCGAAATATTTTGCAGACTCCATCGAATTGTGCTTCGACAATCCATCAGGTTTCATAACGGGTAAATTTTTCCACACTAATGCCATTAAATTTTTATATACCTAACAAAATCAGCCAGTTGGGTTATATCTCTGGCATTCAATGGTGGTCGCAAATCGATTTTCACCGTAATCAGGGATGGAGTTGTACGCTCACAAAAAATGAGGTATAAAAATTGACTGTATTTGCATAATACAATGCCAGTCATTTAATTCTTGTGATATAAAACAGCTTTTATCGTTCACTAATAGCCGCATTAATAACTACCGCTGAACAAGATCAATCAATTGAAATTAGCACCACGAATTAAATAATGAAGTTAAAGCACTAACTAATACACCGGGGTTTTTGCTAATTATTGGTATGATTTTATACCTTCCATTTTGTATTTTCAGGCCTCTCATATAGTTTTGTTATTTCTCTAAAGAAAGAAAAAAAGCAAGAAATTGATCCCCATATTTCTTTAATTTCCTTAAACTTACTATATTCAGTCACCTTTTTGTGTTTGTTTATCTAGATTTTAAAAAATTCGACAATTTCGTCTAGTGCAAATTTAATTCAATTGGAAGAGTAATATTACTCAAGTTTATTGATATCATGTCATTTACTCTGATTGACGATATTGAGAAAACAAAGAATGACTCTACCTGGCCAGCAGCACAACCCCCAACAGACCTTTTTGCAAGTTAGGCACGTTTCCTGAAAGTATAAAATAATTTTCTACATTATCAAGCCAATCAGCTGATGGCTAGCGCAAAGTTAAACACGAAACCATGTTGATTTTTACTTTCTTTAGAAATAACTTTTTTTTGTTATGGCTTTCAAAGTTTGTTTCTGAAGCTAGATTGCTCTCCACTCTCGTTCAATAGTATCCATTGAACTAACTTGCATTTTTTAAATCCAAGTTCTATTTATAATGATAATTATCACAAAGGATGATAAATAATAATAAATTATCTAACTTACGATTTTTTCAACGAATTTTTCGGAAAAAAATGAAATTAGTTAATTCAACAGGGAACAATTGTAAGATAATAATGGTTCTTCGGTGAAAATATGGGTACTTATGCCCTCAACCTAGCCCTAAAAATTTAGTGAAAAAAAATAAAGTTTTCGAGTAATGGTTGAGTGAAAGAAAAAATTGATTTTGCAATAACAGCATTAAAAATGGAATGAACAAAGTCTGAAAATTAAAATTAATTTTCTAATTTTGAAAATGTAACTCTAATTTCTCAACATATTCAATCATCATTGTCAATCAAGAAAGGAGTAGTAAAACTAACTGATAAATTAGACAAATGAAAACTAGACACGCTGATAAAACTAATGGTAAATTTATAAGAGATGAAATAATAATAAAAATTTGAAAGGTACAAAAGGTCCATACTAATAATTTGTCAAAAACCCCCACATAGTCAAACTTTAGATATGTATATCTGATTTAATCATAAAATGAAGTTGATAAATGTATATTTCAAAAATTCGTAGTTTATGGGTATCCAAAGCCAAACAATCTCGACGATTTGGTGATTCCGTAGAGGCTCCATAACCCTGGGAGCACGTTGTCTTCTGTGGCTTTAGAGTTTCGAATCGAACGACCCACAGTGCTAGTCGAATCGATTTCCTTGGGGAGACAGGAAGAGTAAGGAGGAGAAAGAAGAAGGAAAGTGGAAAGAAAACTGGTGTGAGGGCGAAGAGAGTGTGAGGAAAAATATTACAGTGTCTTTGGCGCGTGGCGAAAGCGATGCTGTAAGAAAGAGGTATTGAGTTAGGCTTTTCATTGCTCCTAGACGACTCGCTGAGAGAAATATCGCCAGGGTCGACTTGAGTGATATTAAGTTACAATCTCAGCATTGTTTTACAACCGCTGGTGTTATTCGACACTAAATGCTATTTGTAAAAAAGACAATTGATCCAACATTTTCTGAACGAAGACTATAAATGGTAAAGGTAATGAACAATTTCCCGCGAAATTTAATCAAATAATAAACTTATGAAAGACGACAAATTCACTCGATAAACTGAAACGTCTGATCGCGAAGTGTGAATGGCAATAGTGCGATACTCCCTTTTTCCCCCATTTTGTACCTTCTGCTCATAAAACTCAACATAATTCGACGCATCGCCCGAAGGTATTTCGTGGATTCCGGCCACGTACATCCATACAAATCGTCCTGGGATAAGTGGAGGGACGAACCAAGAACTGGACTTGTACTGCTTATCCAAAGAATGAGGGAATTTTTCCTGAGGACACGCACGTACCACATGGCGTTCAATCTAAAAATCTTCTGCCTCGGATCTTCGTTGGAACCAGTGCATATCTCTTGTCATTCGACAATCTGCTCCGCCATCGAAAATTCTCTTAAAACAAAATGAAAGATATCCCGGAATTGTTTAAAATACACAATGGCCAAATCATTGTCCGTCAAGCCCTTAAGTAAATTTAACAATTAATTCCAGTGGGACGGTAATTCATCGATCCAAAAATGTCAGAATTATTTTAGCCCAGTGATATTAAAAGCCGAACGAGCGTGGATTCCACGACTTCTTTGAATAATCATAAGGCTTAAGACTTCTGCCTCGTGACTCTTTCATCTCTACTTTCACTATAACAAAACCGACATAATAAACTGCATGGGA
The DNA here is from genome assembly GCA_030522865.1 of Psyttalia lounsburyi. NCBI lineage: Eukaryota > Metazoa > Arthropoda > Insecta > Hymenoptera > Braconidae > Psyttalia > Psyttalia lounsburyi. The sequence goes on from JAPYZN010000943.1 coordinate 33,545, forward strand.
TCAGCCTGTGTCTTTTATACACGACAAATTCACGTCAATTTTAATTCCAAATGATGAAGCATGTGATGGCCACATTCCAACGTGTAGAAGTGTTTTCTAAACACGTCGAGTGAGATTAAATTCATATACCAATATGTGGTAACCATAGCACCAATTTCACGCTGTATGTTAGTGTAGCGTCATATAGGTGATGGATTCGAATATGTTTGTATAAATGAGTGAAGAAGATTACCATAGTTGACTGGTGCTGGTGGTACACACAATTAAATATAGAGCGTTAGACACGACGCTTCAACTGTGTATGGCATTCGTCCTAGACTGGTGTGGAGATAAATTGGGTCGGGTGGAATTTACATTTCCATCTGGTCGGAATAAATGGATCCTCGTTACTTGGACACACCCATGAGATCCGGGTGTTGGTCCTCTGTGGCGGTTGGATATCCCAAATGCTGATACAAGTGGTGAAGTGGCTCACGCAGAATTTCCAGATTTCCCGAAATTATCATCAACTGAGGGAAAAATATACGCCGCCATGCGGAAAAAATGAGATATAAATTTTAGGGGTATTTTAAAAGTCCAGACCCGACTTTTCGGGCGACTTAATTTCAATATTCATTAATAAGTCGAGAGATGATCCCTCATTAAGATTTAAATTATACTCTGCTTGTTGGAGGAAAAAATTGAGGGCTCATTGCCAGTGAATTGGTAAAAATTCCTGATCCTATAACGAACAAGTGGTACTTCTTAATGGATGCCATATCCGCAAATAGTTCGGGAGCGGAATGAATTCGTAAATGATAGTTCTCGCAAATGGACGTAGATGAAGTCATTAAATCGTTCTTTTCAAGAACGATATGAACCTAGTGATTCTCTCGGCAAGAGAATACATTTTCTCCTGAATCATTCCTCTTCCATCAACTTCATGAAGATTTGTCCCATCAATGTTCTCATTCCCCCCTGACGATGAAATTTGAGATTTTCATTATAATCTGCAACTCACGGCAGCTATCTCCAACATTAAAATTTTGCGTATCATCGAGTGAATATTTAGAATGGGGATCAAACGAATATTGAGGCTGCATGGGGTTGCACGCAATGCACGCTCGCAAGGTTGGGACTTTGTTAATTACCGAAGACTTCGGGTTTGATGCTTGTGCGAGTGCCGGAACCGGATGTTACTGTCGTCAGTTGTTGGCTCCACGTGGAAGGAGAAAGGGGGAGGAGGGCGAGACCAAGCACGTCTGCAGATATCGTGCGAGTATCTGACTCTGACCGTGACTCAGCCCAACGGAGCTACCATTTAAAATCCCGTCCATATATAACGGAAAGGGAATAGGATCGCGTGCACGTCAGACACCGAACGTTTCCAGATAGGTGCTCTCCACCCCCCTTAACGTGTCCAAACCATGGAAATAACCTTTCCTCTCGATGAAATCCGGCAATGCACTGGTTAAAAAGTTGCTTTAATTTTTCACCTATCAAAAGTTCCAAACTTCATCCACTTTCTCGCCAAGTATAATCCCCCGAAAAGTCGCCTTCATGTTCGCCATGATAGCAACTTATGAATTTAATGAATTTGAAGGACAATCGATTATCAAACCTCTCCTGTCACCTGGTAGTGACATTTGTCACAAACACGCGCACATTATGGTCCTGGGGGCACGTGGCTCGGCGGGATGCGTGCATTAGTATCTGCACACGCGCACAAGATCATCGCTGATCATGAACTACCTCTTCTTGCATTGTCGTCAGCACAGTAAGTCGATCTAGTGTGTGGCATGAATCGCGGTCGAACGTCACTACGCCTACGTTCTGTCAACTGTGACGAGATAGGGCGCCTAGTGGATAATGGATAACCTCTCTTCCCCTTGCCGCGTCAGTGGGGTAACTATCCCACGGACCTGTGGGGATTCATTCAATCATCAACTGCTGCATGGAAACTGGGAGAAATCGATAATCTCGATTATCGGTTGTGGTCTAGATATAGGACGTGAAAATATTATTCAAATTTTCCAGGGAACATTTTGTTAATTTATGTGGGATTGAAGGATTCGAATTTCTGAATGATTTGAAAATTTCACTGGAAATGAATGCGTCCAAGACACAGGTACAGATTCAGCAGGCTTTCAATATATATGTTTTGCATAAACTTTCCAGTTAATTGTAATCCGCAAGTTTTCCGTTGAAAAGGCCATTTGGCGATTCATTACGCCAATTTATCGAGTTGTGCTGTTTGGGTTGGCACCAAGATATACTTGACTTGAGAGAATTGGGACGATATTTTCTCAGCAGAATAATTTTCTCGTCATATCATTACAATTTGTGCTCATTAAACAGTTGCTTTTATCAGAACAATTCGTATCATTATTTCTTATTAACGTTATGATATACAAAGACCGTGAGAAATCGATTTTCAAAATATTCATTTTTTATTCTGTATTTCTCTTTCGGAGAAATCATTACAAAAATCATTTCATTAGCTACTAATGGCCAATCCATATTTCATCTTAGATCATTCAGCTTCTGGTCTTCAAAAACGCAATCGATCGTAAGTTGAAAATTCCCACCGCAGGCGTAATTCCACCTTCAAAATTACATAATAAACTATAAAAGCATCGATCTTCGAAAAAAAATTTAATGATCCCCATTAGTACTACGCCTCAAGCCATCTGTTATTAATCCTTCATGCCTAGTATTATGGTTTCTGGTCAGTTTGTTCCTGAATGTTCACCCGAGTTCTCTAACTTCTGGTCACGCTGATTTGATTGCCAGTGATTAGAACCGCAATTAGTAGCCAAGATTTTAGCTATCCAATTGGGGATATGCCCCAGGCTTCTCGAAATATGCGATCTCGAGATGGACATTCGCCCCTTCACCGATATGATAGATGTGGATACGCCTATTACGTGGATACGTGTTGTCCATGATTCTCGAATGATTTACGACTACGCATTCGATCTTGTCTGGTAATTCTGCCAACTCTCACACAGTTTAAATTTGTATTCCTACCTAGGGGCATCATTTGAACAATACAGAGAATTTTGATGCTAGTGACTATTGTGCTCATGAGATGTTAATGTGAATTCAAGCATTTGCATTGATTTTCGTAAGGCCATTTATCAAAATCAACTTCGAGCTTTCATTTCATGCACTTCGAGATGTTAATCTGCATAAAAAACCGTAAGGAATTGGAATTAACCCATGGATAATGAATCGAAATTGAATTAACACTCGATCTTGTGACAGTTGCGTTTGTCCAATTGGTTTCATTCACTTGAAGTCACTGAGTTGACTATTATTAGGTTAATTCATCTTATATTGAGGAGTATTTCGAATAAATATTCCTCATTCATAATTTTTTCTTCTCCATTTTTGATATTTACTGCTTTAAATTTTACTTCGATTTCCGACTTCTAATGAGATTTTATGACACCTGAACGATCTTTACCTTTCGAAAATGCCTCAGGCAAAAGTAGAAGATAATAATTATTTCTCTGAGGAGAGGTTAAGGAAGAATCTTGCCCTCAGTTACCACTAAATTCCAACTTCTTCCAATCTCAGACTCGGATCATTGACAATCTCAGTAATAAAACTGAATTAGTACCCACTAATAACTATGAGGCAAACTTTCCTATCCTTTTCTGGGTAATTGAAGAACCGGTTTATTTGAGCAAAATAAATTCGATTTGATTCAAATAAATCGTCAATTGGATTCTATGGATCTATTTTTAATGGAATTATACGCAGTTCATATTGTGCTTCCTGCCCCGAATCTTATTAGCTATTTCAAATGTAGCAACATTTCCAAAATTACCAAAATGTCAAGGGTTTTGATCACGCCGTTCTTGAAATATATATATTTTTTAAAATTAGACATTGCATATTCTAAAAATGCACATCATTTTTAGCATCAAACCTCTGGAAATTTTAGAAATAAAGTTTTGAAACACCCAACAACAGATGGAACAAGTTTGGTGTCTTTAGCATATTGCAAAATTTGTCACAAATATAAGCTATTGCCGAAGTACATTAATTCATTAATACATTATCTCATTATTAATAGATTATTTACTAATATATTATCTAAAATAATCGCTAAGACTCAAAGTTCTTGTATAAAAAAATTAAATTTATGACTACAACCATTTCAGTACTGTTTGCAAAATTACATATGTATTTTGGACGAGAGATAATTGATTCGGATGAGTTACAACTATTAATATCCGTGTTTTTGATAATTTTTTAGCGCCATTAGCATAACAATTGGGAATTCCTTTAGTGGTGCGAATATCAAATGCAAAATGACGCCATGGATGAGACATTTGGAATGTTATGCATATTTCCATCGGGTAAGTAGTAAAAATAATTGATCAATCGTTCTCATACACTTTTTCCTAACGCCATTTGCAAAACTGGAGTTGTTAACTCCACCAAAACATAAATAACAATATTTTTCACCAACAATAATTGCCAGGGCCCTGCCTGAGTTAATACCTGAGGCATGGATTCATTGCTATTTGTTGCATTTATGTGTACTTGGTACTGACGAATAACACTAACACCTTATTTTTTCTCTTTCAATAAAAGATATAAAGCATAATAAACGCCTAACCATACTCTATAAAATTAATAAACGACTGTTTTGCTACTCTACTTCTATTGAAGTGAAATATAAGGAGAGTACAAATACAAGAGAACTTCCTTTTTCTTGCTCTACTACCGTCTCACAAGGACTTCAACGAACCCTGGGGATAGCTCCATAGAAATGACATATAGACTGCGAAGATATTAAATGAGAGAGAGAGCGCACCAGCCAACAAGTATTAAGAAAGTTCTGAATAGAATTGTCTGTCTTCACACTCAAAATAGAACAAATTTCTATTAGTGCTCTTTGAAGTTTTTCTGTTGTTTTCCCGTTCCACAGAAAAAATAAAAAAAATGATTCGCTGAATAATGAATTCCAAATCTTCACTAAATAGCAATTTCTATTAGAAAACAAATTATTTATGATCGTACGGCTCCAAACAGGCGGTACATCCTGATGGTGGAATTTTAACTCCCCAATGATAAAACCCTAAATCCTAGATGAACAGTATATATCGTCGTTTTCCCTCTAGAGTGTGCAGTAAAAAAGGCTAGCAGCCAGGAAAATAGCTACCATAGCTAAACCGAGAAAGATAAACGTGAAAGAAAGCCAATGGAATATATACAGAGTCGTGTACACGGGTGGGATATCGACTTTGGCGTCACACCGGTGGCGCAGCCTTTGAGCGTGCTGTGGGGTCCAGTGTATCCCGCAGGGCACCCTACTGATTCACGTGAAGAGGGAATGACAACAAACTGAGAAACATACGTAGCTCGTCATCTACTCTTCCGTACATGGGGGAAGGGGGCAAGCAAACCTTGAATCGCACTGGCGGCGCCGACGAATTTATTTCAGACACGAAGAAAAACTAAGAAGTCACTCGTTTAAGGTGAAATGAACATCAGGTTCCTAGAAATATTGACAACATGTATTTTGTTAGAAGAGATGAAATTTTATATGACGATACCGATTGGGCGTTCCTCGCGCCGGATTTGAATTTCCCGCCTCGAATATAACGGCTCAGAAAAAGGCCATGTTCCGCAATTTTGAAGAAATTGAGCTGACATTAAATGTGTCACAGGGGAAGAATGTTTTCAATTTCAGCGATTACAAATTTTAAAATTCTACGATTGAAGGATCCTAAAAATTGGACAATTTTACCCTAGCTTTTAGTGACAAAACCCCTGAAAATTAAGGAAATCGTCTTAAATATTAAGGAACATTTACTTATTTTCAGCAATATTTACAATTAATTTTGAGGCTATTTTGACGTTAATTTTAGACCATCAATCCTTATTTTCAAAGGGCAATTCCATTGTTAACTATCTAGGAACTTGGCTATATTTAAGTTTTGTTGAATCTACTTTTTAAAAAGAATTGATTTTATTCACAGAGTGTTTATCAATTCAAAAAAATCCCATCATTTCTCAAATCTCAAATCTTCAGTATTTATAATTATTTATTTATTTAAATTATTATTAACTGTATGATGAATAAAATTTCGACTAAAGTAATTTTCGCCTTTAGAATGTTTCGCTAGTAGAATCCATCAGGTAATAAATAATCTTGAAGTAAGAAAATATCCCCAATACATATCGTATAGGCAAAATAGAGTTAATGAAACAATAATAACGTGCTAGTCTAGTGGTTAAGGCATAGGATTAATACTCGTAGGGTTTCCGGTTTGCGATCTCCAGAGTCGGCAAAAATCACTAGATTTGTTCAGCCGTAAAAGCCCAATCAAGTCCTGATATATCCAAGCCGTAACATAATTGATCAAGTTTTGATCCAACAACTGGATCAGTATCTTATTTTCCATCAAGTCTGACTTGATCCGAACTTGATTCCGACCTGAGCCAAATTTCCACTCGGATAGGAACAAAAATCCTAAAATTCAGGAAAATTTCGATTTCAATATTAAGGGAAATCCGTAATTTTTAAGGTAATCTACGTTCTTGCCCAAAACACCTAAAAATTTTCCAATTACCTGCAAATTAGGGATTTATTTTTTTGTCACCGCTGCTCCGTTCAGCCCATGTCGAAAAGTGCCTTCTCGTTTACTACTAAACGAAAATTCGAAACTTGTAAACGACAAGACTTTTCGTACTTGTAAATGAAAAATGGCACAGTTCGCCACGCGCTGAACGTAACACTATACTAACAAAATATATACTTCGGATACACGTGCGACGGGGTGTTTCAACTCGTGTGATTGGCAGCTCTCGGCTTCGCCTCGAGCCGCCAACTTCACACTCATTACCACCCCGTCGCCCTTGCATCGAAATACACTATTTCAAATTATGTTCGTAACTCGTGAAAAAAGTGGTTTCTGACTCGTGGGATTATATCACTCGCCTTCGGCTCGTGATATAAACCTCCCACTCGCTAAAAACCATTTTTTTCCACTTGTTACGAAATATACTATTTGCTATACTCATGGTCAAAACTTCAATAAAAAAGGGAAAAAGGAAGTTTTCAATATTTTCTTTGTGTGTATTTAGAGTATGCACGTAAACAAGGTAGAGTAAAAAATATAATGAAACAGCTACTGTTTTCAACATATATTACTACAAGGTCATTCTAGCTGCTTATAACAACATCAATGACATGCCTCATCTCAGTCTTGAAATCTGAAAAAATTTACATTTTTAGTTCGAACTATACTTTGTTGTAAAAAACTACCATCAATTTTCTTCATTTAAACAAAAACAAATTGAATACTTCAACGAAATTTTAGGAATTTCTTTCTTTCATTCTCTACGAAGAAGATAAAAAATAATCCATCGTTTGCAGACAAATGGACAAACGAGCATCAGTATCCCATTGTTTAATTTACGGAGGGTCCTAAAGTTGTGACGTCACAGCTTGAAAATCGAGACGGCAAGTTTGGAGTTCTCCCGCTGTTTTGGTGGTCTCCTAGAGAGCATTTAACTCAGGTAAACTCACACCTCTGCCGAGCTCCTCCTTGCAAACTACACGCAATGTTCCCACCGGCCTTCTAGACCCCCTGTCATTCCACCACTGAGACATAATGTCCACCTAATGATGCAACCAACACAAGAGCCCTTTTAACTGACTCGTACATACTAACACACATACCCATGGAGAGCATTCTATGGCATGCGGTGAGCTGTCCTCCGCGTGATTTATACTCAATTACCAGCGAATTCAGCTGGGGGGACAGCAGAATTGAGTGAGGTGGGGGGAGAAAAAATTGGTAAATCCACGATGGAAAATCCGAAAATTAACGACCGATCGTCCGAGGACCCGGCCGAGCGTGATATGAGAGCTCGGGACCGTAACTGAACTAAATTGCTATCGACACGCCCCGGGGCAACCGATAAAGCTGGGATTTCGTTGCCATTCCCGATATCATTATGGCCCCGATAGATCAATAATTACAGCTATGTGTTGATTCTGAATTGACTAATGAACGGAAATAAACGGATAGTATGGTGTGTTTTTTTGTTTCCCGCTTTTTCGCTCCATTGTTTTCAATTATCCTAATATAAATGTTTGGAATTCCGGGCTTTGCGGTGTGAATGAGAATGTTCCCATCATTATTGAGGTGTGAAATGATTGATTAATTGAGGATATTGGAGAAACAACCATTACTGATTTTCTTTTTGCTTTGGGAATAAATGATTGAGGATAAAATGGAAAATTCAACTCACGGAGAAAAATACTGAGTGCGCACGGATCACACTCCGGAAGGTTAACTTCTCTCGATTCACACAGAAAAATGTTCTCGGGAAGCACGAGATTTGGAAACGTAAGTTACGCTTTTGAAATCGTAATTTGCGATTTTTTAAATTGTAAATTACGATTTCAAAAACGTAAATTATTAGCGTTTTTCTCGCTCCTCTGAGTCAGTAAGCGCTTTGTGTTTCACAGCAGCCAAAAAAAGGTAGTGTTACTGGTTTTTTGGTTTCATCGGTAAAACAGGTGACATGTATTCAATGCATGTTTCTTGGTCAATTTTGTTATAAAGAGATTAATTGTATTTTCTGCGAGATGTAAAGAGTGCGGGGCTCTGACAAGCGTCAAGAGCGATTTCGGTGCTAGTGGAGAGTATTTTGAATGTTGGTAAAAAAATAAAAGGCCGTTGTGTGAGGGTATCTGTACATTGTATTGAGACTCCTCACACATCTTGTTCAATTCAACCGTTTCCAATATTACTTATAAAACTCCCACTTACTCAGCTTCTGACGGTCCTAATAGTTGTTGTATAAGAGGCATTCTTTGTCAATCCAGCCACCTGTTTTTTTTCATGTCTCCGAAAATTCTGAAAAAATTCTATCTTTTTTTATGGGCTGAAAGGACAC
>JAPYZN010000944.1:0-20648 GCA_030522865.1 Psyttalia lounsburyi
ATAGGGTCGCTGGCGACATCGCGACACGTGCCTTACGGGGATCCCTTCACAGCACATATGACGGTTTTCTTAGCTCAAAAATAAAATCAATACGAAGGAGAAAAAAAAATCGTACAATTGCACCTACGTGCATGGGTACGTAACACTCCTCCTTCGTTTTTTTCTGATCGACTCGACGGTCCAGATGAGGTATTTTCGGTAAAGGTAATGCCAGTCTATTTTTTTTATGGTGATATGTCCTCGTTATTTTAATAAGTAGCAATTGATTATTCGGATCCCAATTTCCATCAGTCTCTTCCATCAGTTTCTCACATTAAAATGACCAGAGTTTTTTTTGGCAAATGCGTCCATCACTCCAAACTGAGCACTCGAAAATTGCCAAAAATATCAGTTGATTATCCCTGCAAAGTTATTCTCAGATAATTATCATTTTTTTCCCGAGGACGGATTGATATAGAATTTCATTGTGTTCTGCTTGTTACTCAGAATTGTTTTTCGTAGAATTCAATGAGTTGTTAATTTCAAAAATCCTGGCCCATAAATGGATACAATTTTTGTTGCAATTACTCCCCCAATAACCAAAGTATATTGGAATTAAATAGTTAGATCACGCGATATTTCCTTGGCGCGCATCTTCAAGGATGCAAGCCTGAATTACCAGTCACCATGAAATCGACGTATAAATCTGGGGATCTTTCTTTCTTCCACTACCGCTAACTCCTCACATCTTCCACGCTCTTTCTAGCTCACATCCTAGAGTATTCTAGATGGATTGGGTATACATATATGAGTTGGTAAAGTCTTCCTGGCGTTTTTTTTTCAAGAATCGAAGCCGAATGTAAGTGGATTGGTTTGTGGCTCGTCGAGTCGAACGGTTGTGAAGCTCCACTTTGCGCGATAACGTTATTTTCTATCTTTTCTCGTCTTCTCCCAGAGGTAAATCTGATGAGCAGAGGTAAACCTGGGGCCAGGCCTGAACACCATTGCCAAAATATAATTGTCAAACTCTCCTTTAAAAAAATCATTCGTTATAATATCATAATTTTAAATATCGCGAAAATCCTGCCTCCCTTTCGATCCATCCATCCATTTTTGGACTGATTTTTGGTCATGTACTATTTTTATTTGTGATTGGCGTGTGATTTTTTTTCTCGATATTTTGTCGTTTGTTTTTTTTTAACCGAGATATTTTTCTATAATTTTTTGTTACCCAGCCGTAAATCGATGTCTTCAGGGACCCCTATTGAAAGAAGCAACCAATTTTCTCTCCATTTGGTGATGTCCAAATCAGAGTTCATCAATGAGCGCTGATTCTGGATGGGAATAGTAATTATATATGACCGCTTTCAATGCTCTAGCTGAATGGTCACATCGTGGATATAGATACTGAATTAATATAGGTCTGGTGATTATGTACAGGCCCAATTATCGACATACATAATTACAAGGCTTCTTCGTGAATCAATCACGCGTATATCAAGAATTTCAGCCACCGAAGAGGAAGATTTTTTCGTTCACCCTTGCAGTTTATCTGATTTTCACCATTTTTATGATACAGTAAATTATCTATAAATTGTCATTCATCTGAAGACATTAAACAAATTCTGGCATAACGAAATTAACCGATAAGATATATATTTCTGTCGAATACCTCGAATTGAGACGTCGGCAAGACACTTGTTTTACAGTATTCCTTCCAAAATGTGTTTCCCATTTCCGACCTCTCTGCACTCGCACGTGCTGGGAGTATCAAATGGCGAAACTCCACTCCCCAGCTATTTCGAAGATATCTCACATAAAGATTCGATGGCAGAAAAAAAAACCTCTGAACATTTGACGTTCCCACTCCAATAATTAACCGGGAAGATTCCCAAGTTTTTACGTTCAACCGCTCACCTCCCACTTCACTAAACGATTATGTGAAAATTACTTGAACCCTCAGTGTTCATAGAATATAAAAAAAAAATAGAGCATATCTAAAGTCTCTACATTTCTCGAGCGGGAGCACCTTTTTCCTCTCAAGTGGTTTCATAGTCTAGAGGGAGCAGCGTGAGAGAGATACAGGGGAGGGTTTCGATTAAATTAGGTTACTTCAGCGGCATGGTCGGTGGGCAACGACCGATCGGACCACGGCAAGATAGGCGGAAGCGTCAGTAAAGGAAAATCCATTGCTAGCAGTCTTTGCCTGTGTGCCATAGTTCCAACACAGAATATTAAACCAGAAACCCGCAATATCAGCGGAACCTCAAAGATGCTACAAATGAGCTGTTTGAGAATTCATCTATCGATTGAAAATTCATGTAAACAAGACTCTCTCCATCCATAGTTGAGAATCACAAGAGCGAGAAAATGTGGGTAAACATACTTTAATAAATTCTTACTTTTTTGATCAATTTTCTTTTTCCCTTCGCCTCTCTACTCTGCAAGGCAAATGCCACGTGGATAACAAAACCACTGGAGAGAGGTAGAGGGGAATGACTAAAAAAGTGGTAGACAGGTTGAGCTGTATCGATTACTATTGGCCCCACTACTATCACGTTGTTGTTGTTTTTTTTTGCGTTGTCATTGCTGTACTACGCGATGAAAAGACAACAAAAATATAACAGAAGGTGATTGCAAAAGAACAGTCGATTGTTTGAAAATTCGGTTGGTATTTATTCTGGGAAAATTGACTACCTACCATCGCTGCATTTAATACTGGAAAGTGGCACTACGGATGTGAGATAATGAAGGCTGATATGGAACTCTACGATAATCTATGAAATTGTATATTTATTCTGAGGTATGTCTTGTTGAATATAAATTAGTTCTTTTTTAGGAAAAATTGTGTGCAATTCCAAGTTGTTAAACTAATTTTTCGAGCCGGTTTTACAGTTTTCCTCAATTTCATAAAATTACCAAAAAAGGGGTGAAAAAATCATTTTAGAAACTTGGAAACACCCTATATCGATGGGAAATGAGCTCAGCTTTCGAATGGAATAAACCCCGGGGCGATAGGATCAATAGTTTTTGAGATATCGTCAAAAGAGTGCCGATATTGGTCAAAATCGAAAGAATGGAAAGGGTCCCCCCCTTTGATTTTTTGGCATTTCAACCTTTCGGGCCAGACAGCCGACTGGCTGGCCAGCTGACCAACCGGGGATGCCCAAATCTTGATTTTTTTGAAGGATGAGCCCTGGATAGCCCTTTTGCGGAGTTTTTGGCTGTTTTTGCCTGTTTTTGGCCGTTTTTGACCCTTTTTGGGCCTTTTTTTCAGTTTTTTCGATTTTTCAGTACGTTATCGTCATTTTTGCGTGTTTTTGAAGGCTGAGGGGGTTCTAGGGGTTTCTACTTTCGTTTTTGGGCCCTTTTGGCATTACTTCCAAGATATTTTCAGCCCTTTAGCGACTTTTAGGGACCTTTTGTGAATTTTTTAGCAGAAAATTGCCAATATCTTGAAAACTATCAGGCGTTGCTCCAAATTTCGAACGGATTTGAAAAGCTGAGGAAATTTCCGATTGATTTAGCCTCTCAGATTTTATTTTTAGTGATTTTTTAGGATCACTTAAGTGAAACAACTCATCCACTGTTGTCAATTCTCTTTAAAATTGCTGAACCAGTGGTTAATTTTTTTCCAGCACATAAAACATATGACTCTATTCTTGGGTCCTTGTTGTCGCGTGCACGACGTCGTTGAGTAACTACAGTGGAAAAATCATCGAGTGCGAGTGAGAGGGGAAGAGTACATAAACTGAAGGGGAGTATATAAACGTGAGAGGAGGGAAAAACAAGTATTTGCCATGGGAGATTGTTGGAAATGGGTAGCAAGCGCATTGTGTGGCCACCAGTGCTGAGACTGTGATTGGCTTACAAGGATTGTCACGTTCATTGTAACCAGTCGTTGGCTACTCTGAGCAATGTCACAACTAGCGCTATTGCACTGGATCGTAGCGCTCGTTGTGACATTGCTTAGAGATGCCAATAGTGTTTCATCTATTGGAGGGAAGACAAAAATAACTGGGGGCGGATTGGGGATGAGGGACAATAACGGGGAAAGGAAGAGTGGTGGTTGGATATCTGAGGGATGGCACGGTTGACCTGCTAGGGAGTATATAGTAAATGAAAGGACATTGATGAAGATATTCTCTGAGGATGATTTTCATATATCGATTTGTGAGACGACACTCATTGTGTCCTGTCCCATATTTTTCACGAATTATCCCAGAAAATTCAAACACATTGTTATTATAGTAAATACCGCTCACCGTTTCTCCCATTTTCTGCACGAAAAAACAGAGTGAATTTTCTAAAAGGATGTATTTCATTGTAACCAACAATTACGGGTGAAATAAGGACGCCCGCTAAAAGCATGAAAACAGTCCGCAACCGCCGCTAATGACCCTGGTGGTTGATGCAATGAAAAACGTCCAAAAAGCATAAAAGTTAATGTTTTTGGGGAAAAAAAATCGCGCTGAACAAGTTTTGTTTGGTTTTTCGTTGGAAAGTGGACATTTTTTCAATATAAAAAATTAAGGAAAAAGTTAACGTCCTTCGTAAGGACAAGCAGTAAGGGGAAAATATTTCTAAAACTATTCTAAACCACAAATCTCCAAATTTCAAACATTTGTTTTCTGCCTCACTTCAGAACAGTTCGACGATTCAGTCATTAAAAGCGCAATGTACATCTGCTTCGCATTTTAGGGCCAGAGTGGGACTAAAAAATCTCGAAAAAAATCCGAAGCAGACAATACGAAAGAGAAGTTTTATAAGATCCTTCTGGAAAAAATAAGAAACTGGGAGGAATTAAAAATCCCCGCCGCTTGCATGAAATATCTTCTGTAATTTATGGACATCACCTGAGTTTTTTTATTAGGTCCCCTAAGTTTCAGACAAAAGATCGTCATAACTTTTATAATGTCTAGAATGCACGTCTTAATATCGTAATCTGACACATTAAAAATTATTCAAATTAAAAGTCTAAAAAAGAGAACCAAAAGCGTTTGAACTTTAGACTCTAGTTTTTTTATAGTGGCTTCTGCAATCGTTCAAATTTTCTAAATTGCACATTTCAATCCTCTCTCCTTTCCTGAAACATCCATTTCACTTACTTCCAATTGCTCACTCTCCTCCTCTTCTTCTAGAATGAATCGATGAGAATAGACATATGGACAGAGATACGCAACTGTTCTCCAACGAAGTAGGAATCAGCTGCGGCTTAGTCTACATTATAGCCCCCTTAAGGTAGAAAATAGGATGGCAGAGGTATCTGAACCTGGTCAGAGAGAATCTTCGAGGATAATCCCGAGCCAAGTTGGTCTCTCCGAAGGTCTACTTCGTTCCTCCCACTCCCTCCAATCCTCCCGCTTTCGTCGCTCCCCTCTCCGCAACTTCTGCCGCCTTAGTTCTTTGCTCGGTGCATCGTGAAATCAGATTCACAGACCCACCTATTTCCATGACTTTCTTTTTCCCTCTCTTTGCCGGAGAAAATCCCAGAGAGAAAGCATCGAAACAAGACCACTCGGAATACTGTCAACGTCTGCTGATTAAAGGATCGACGGTTATGTGAAATTCTTGTTAATGATCACTGGAGATCACGAAGAGGAGGTAACGCTGCATAAAAGATCTTCCCATGGCATTCATTTAATCGTGAATCGGTATCGATTGGATTAGAATTAATTGCCGCATCGTACATCAATCCAATTGCAACCGAAATAAATTTACCTGGTAATGGGGATCACGTGGAGTCAAATAATGGGACATTAGGTAATTAATTAATGATATATTATCATTTTTTCGGACAGAAAATGGCGAATTCGTAATTAATTTGTCTGCCGAGATGGAAATGTAAGAGAGCACGTACAAAATTCACTAGGGATGTAATTTCTGTTGCTCGTTGATGAACGATCAGAGTGATTTATTTCGCGTTTTGAATCAAACGCTAACTCCACATCAGACGTCCATTCATTTGATCGAAATCAAGAGGGCTAGATATACAGCGGACGATAGCGTGCAGTCAGCTTTGTAAATGGAATCAAGGAATAATTTCGCCCACGCAACAAAGTATTCGAATAACTTGGAGGTCGTGAACCTGTCAATATTCGGAACAATTGAAAGAATGAAATCAGTGATTGTCTAGAATAGGTCCACCTGATCAAATTTAATGAAACTTGATCGAAATGTTGATTTCTGTGCTCCAGCGAACCGAGTGGTGTGATTTTACTGCAGCTCCGAATAATCAAAAACATGAAAACAAAATGTGGAATTAACCAAATCATAGAAATTTTCAACAGAACAAAAGTAAGATTACTCCCTCGAAAAATAACAATTGTCTACGTTACACTTGGATTGTGAATTCGTTGAGTTGAACTACTTCCCCTCGGTTGTGCATTGTCTTATCCTTCTTCGCTGTTTCTCCCCTAAACGCCTCGTTAATTCTGACCCTTCTAGGATTTACCAACTACTTCGAAACTACCGTAAACTCCTTCCCCCTCTTAATGTGACACAGCAACACCTTTCGGGAGTAATATTTCTTCCTCCAGGAACCCTCTAGATCCTGTCAAATATTTCCTCGTCAAAAGTCAATTTTTTCCGCCCAGTCTATATAGACCTCCACGCACATTTAACCAGGGGAATGAACAGACCAATAACAAATGATAGTACGTTTGGTTCCCCTCTTCGTAGTTAAATTGCGTCATTTTGGGTCATGAAGTTTCTACTAGAGCGATATAGTGTTCTTAAAGCTGTAAGAAATACGAATGATAACAAGATAATTGCGCTCAAAACTCACCATTTCCCATTTTCATTGATTTTTCAATGGATTCTTGAGTTCTCGATAATGAAATTTCTGGGAAATCCAGGGAAAATGAAAGGCGACAAAAATTGATAATTGCGATAATTGCTCCGGAAATGTCAGATAAGTGTGAAACAGCCTGATTGAGACGGATAAGTCAATGAAGTTGATTGTCAAGTAATCGTTTAATGATCATACATCATTTGATGCATTTCGTATGATTTGAAGGAAGTGCAGAGAAATTCAAACAAGAGCAGGAGAAGTTTCATGAGAGTCTCGTTAAAAGCTCAGGAAATGTACGTGAAGAAGCGAACAGGGGCGGAGGAGAGAATATAGGGCGAGAATGGGGAGGGGAGAGAGAGGGGTGACCAGTAGCAGGGCCAACGCGGCACGCTTGGATGGCGGAAGGCGGTACTTGAAGAGCTTAAAAAAACGCAAAGCACGAGCTAGCTATGTGTATTCCTTAATGGCCTCCGGCTCACTGCGGGCAAATCGCATCGGGCAATTGTAAGGTGGAAGCGAATGAGCGCAAAAAAATAAACCACTGGAAAAAGAGTAAATGGATAATATAAGAGTCAGTTAAATGATGAAAACTACAATGCAGAGAGTCTAAAAGGTCGGGGCGAAGATCGAGAATGGGGCAAACTTATGGTACGGATAGACCCAACTTCGGTTGTTTATAATCAAAGTTTATGGACTTGGCGAGGGAGTGGGAAGTTACGAATGGTGAAATCTCCGAATCCACATAAAATTGTTTTGCGCCGATGGAAATGTTGAATCGCTCGTTAATTTTATCGAATTAAATAGTTTTTTTTTCACATTTTCTTCTGCCAACATTTTTTTGTTATTCTTTACGTATTATTTTTTGGATCCGTACATGTAATTTGTTATTTAATCGTGTTTGTAATTAATTTGTTTGGAGAATTATTGAATTTGAAACATGAATGCATAAATTTAATGAGATTGTCACACGAGTCGACCACTGATTTGGAGATGCATTTAAATAATTTGATTAATTTCAATATTCAATACTCAATGGTCTATAGGTTTAATTATCGATTTCCATGCCATTGAAATTAGATTAATTTACGCCACATTTGCTCATGAAATTTTAATGGTGTCCATTTGATGAACAGCCATGAAATTTGGAAAAGTGGAATCAAATCGAATATGAGGTTGAATTATATACAATTTTTAAATGTTTTTTCATCGGAATTCCGATTGACAATAACGGGAAATTCAACCAACCGTGTCAATAAATTTCCCTACACTTGCATCTTCGGCTCAATATTTCCCTGTTCAGTATAGTATATTGGAGAATAAATAAAAAAAATATGAATTGTTTCTAGAAATAAAAAAAATTAATTATCATTCTCAATGAAATTTCTATGAAGCAATTTCACACTGTATCAATTAATGAACGGTTCACAGTTAATGTCAGGTCTCAGCAAGTCCGACGTGAAATTTAAAAAATCACCATTTACAATTTTACACTTACAGTTTAATTGTAAGAACTTTTCAAATTATCTCAATTTTAAGTGGAGTTGAATATCAAATCAGTCACTTCCATCGAGGCGTGAGAGAAAAGAACAGGAGAGGCTTGTGAAGAGGGAAAAAATTGAAACTGAAAAAAAAGTGGCACGAGACGGAAGGGGCGAGGGGTGGAATGGGCGGGAGGGAGGGGGTGGTCGATTCGACGGTGAAGCCAAGGTTCTTATCTGACATCCTACCTAACTCGAAGGAGTTGGCTTGGAAATCCTTGTGGCCTAATGAGTTTTTGCGCATAATACGCTCAATTTACCCGTGGAGATCCACTAATCAGAGGAAAGAGGGAAAAATTGAGAGAGGAAGCGGGTATTCAGGGACAAAAAAAAAGAGAGGGAAAAAGCGGAGAGGAATAGGGAGGGATCAAGTTTCTTTTACCTTGGAAAAAGTCACGATGGAAGACGGGAAAGGGGGAGGAATATAAACTCTCTCTCCTCTGTCTACCTACTTCTGCAATACCTCTGTCTGTTGGTGTTACATAGGCTGCTACCAGCTGTAACCCCTAACCGTCAATTGGAGTTCACTTGAAAGGGGGAGATCGATAATGTACATTCACGTAGCAACCTGCTGTACACGCTTGCTATCACTCAATTGCCTTCAGTAGCTCTCCACAATGGTTTGAAAAAATGATGAAAAGCAATTCATTGCACTCGTATAGTTGATTAAATTCCCTTCTCCTCGTTTCATTACAAGCACTCGATTCAGTTGAAAATGATCGGAATTACAATGCGAATCCCTAACTCGAGACATCGCTATCAGAAATTCTTTACATTTATGTACAAAAATTGAGAATAATTGGAAGTAATTCTGGAAATGAACATTTACTTGTAATTCTAACATTTGCGGATAAATTCCAGACCAGCAATCTCTCAGAGCTGCCAATAGCTTCCGAAATTTCCAAATTTTATGATTTATCATCGCTGGTTACAGCCACCACTCGGTAGTAGATCTTGCGTGAAATTCGAACGAGTGACGATGTGCGCTATTTCTCGGCAAAGGGATTTATCGTCTAAAATCGAGCAGCATTGCCCCGTGAAATATACTGCATTTCCTAGTGAGCATGACAAAAAAATTACCCCTTAAAATGCGGAAGTGGCTGATACGCAGTAAAATACCAACAGACGATGAGAATTCAAGACTCATTCCAATCACAATTGCCGGCTATTCGCGAAGAAATAAAGAACCCATATGCATAGACTGATCTGTCTCGTAATGCACGAAGGAAATTCGTTGGGGTTCAGAATGCACTCAATACCACTTTATACATCGCATTCGTGACTGTGGTTATGATTTTTCGTTAATACCTGTAATATACCAGTTGGTACATAAAACTTTCGTGACGAGACTTTTATGGTGGAGTTCCGTTTCAAATTTTAACGAAGTGGTATGCGCAACTCAACATTCGTTCCAGGGCCATAAACTCTGTGGGTAGCATCTTCAATGAAATTCGAGACGGGACTAAAGTCAAACACACCGTAATTTCAAGAAAATACCCACCAGTAATAGATGGTTTCTCACTGCCCCCCTTTATTTTCTTTCTCACCTTCGCCTCGGGTGCTGGTTATATTGGGAGGTTTTCATTCCGTTGAAACACAGTTTAAATGGATTTGAATGAAAATTAGGAAAACTCGTAAACCCTCCACAACTCCCACACAGCGATACCAACTTTTGTCTGCTGCACCGTCCGTGCTTCCGGCAGCGCAACTGAATGTGACAACAGCGCGGTTGGAAATCTAATGTACTCGAGAGAGCGGGAATCCCATATAGGGCGAATGGAAAGTGAATGCATGTGTCCAACCAATCAGACGTGAAGAAATGGAATTGGCGGTAGAATTGTGAGATTTAATTGGACGAATGCTTGTTTATCTGGTGCACTCAGTGAAATGGCTCATTTTAAAAAGATTAATTTTAGTTGAATGATGTGAAGGGTTCTAGGTAAATATGTTGTACAAATTTTTTTATCACAACGAAAAATTAATTTTTCTTTGCCCTTTCAAACCCGTCGTACGAGAGGTTTTATAAAAATTTAGTAATGATTTTCCTCATTTGAATGGAAATTGTTTACATGAAAAAATTGTAAATTTTAACGTAGAATTTTCTAGGATTCCTGCACAGGATAATGAGGATCATGAAGATCAGACTATCCAAGAAGTCGTACCAATGAATCCGCTGGCCGATAAATTATTTATTTGAGCCTAACAGTGAATATTTGATATTAATTAATTAGAACAAAATTTATCATCATTTTCTGAACGATTTTTTGTCAACTTTTTGGTCTGTTCAGCTTGACAGTAGAAATAATGGTTTGCAATTTCTTTTCGAATTGTGGAGGAATCCGTTCCATTGGTAGACATATTCTGAGGGAGAAAATAATTACAGTCATTTTCATCCCATTCAGTTATCCAGGAACTCTCCACGAAGCTTTGACCTATTTAATCCACAATTTTCAGCTGTTAAAGGGGGGCTCAGTCTTTGTGACACCAGGAAGACGTTGCTCGATGGGAGCCAGTAATTCTTCCGACGCACATACCTTGATAATAGTAATAAGGCAATTAACTTCTTTATAGAAGCCTAGGCGCTCAGTTCAGTTCAGGTGCTCAACTACTAAATTATTGCAATACATGTTAGACACTCT
Organism: Psyttalia lounsburyi; assembly: GCA_030522865.1. NCBI lineage: Eukaryota > Metazoa > Arthropoda > Insecta > Hymenoptera > Braconidae > Psyttalia > Psyttalia lounsburyi. The sequence continues at coordinate 10,950 of JAPYZN010000944.1, forward strand.
CAATTAGGCTCTCAATACAGGAGTCTTAACATGCCCATCCCAATTATCAGAGCACTTGTCATATGAACTATATTCGTCAAACCAAAAATATACAGACTTATGAGGAAACATTAAAAAAATAATAGAAAGATCAACGGAAATCCAATAAAATCCTCTGGTGATTTCGGTGTGTTTATAATAATTTATAATTTTATTTTTTTCTTCGTAGACCTCAATGCACTTGCAGCAACCAATACTGTTCTCTAATTGGCCAAATCAATCACTGGTTCATATGCACTACTCCTTCAACTTATTACCGAAGGTAAAGATAAATATTCAGTTCACATCGACACACGCATTATCGATAATATTTCGAAAATAAACTGACAACTCCATAAAAAATGTGGTCGCCGGGTGCGAGTGAATTTGAAACTGTAAGAGCATCGTGTGGTACTCCAGTGAAAAAGCGCTCATGCCATTCCACCCAGTACAGTTCACTAAATTTTCATTAATCCCTCTGGCTGCGCTTTTGTTCACCCTTACTCTCTATTTTCCAATCCCCGGCTTCTTTCCCATCGCGTCCCTCTCTCCTCACTTCTCGCCACTCATTTCGGGTCGAACCTCTGTGCCACACGTACGGTAATTTTCCAATTCCCAGAGCTCATTCTATCGGTGTTTGTGAGGAATGCCTCTGATATTCAATATTGATAAAAAAAAAAACACACTCACATCATATTCGGGGGAATGTCACAAGCCCGTTGGGGTCACGAATTCACACTTTTTCTTTTCAATGGGGAGTCTCATTGAATGCTCACCATTTCATTGTTTCGTACATTTTGAATAGCGACGAAATGGGTCAGTGGCGAGAAAGTTCCGGAAAAAACTCAATTGGAGGTGCAATATATGAAATATTTTGTAGTGAATATACATTTTGAAAGCACCGAGAGCACTTCTGTGAATCACCTAGATTTCATCGATTTTAATTACTTACGAATTGACGAATTGATTTACATCGATATTCATTCGATTGATGTCAACTTTGCCCTTGATAATTATCTTTTTTAATCTTCTGGCGTACTTAACACCGCTCACAGGCATTGATCCGATGATCTGTTTCCTTCTTGAATTACGTAATTGCAATCATCTGTACTTAAATCAGGAACATTTCGCTGCTGATCGATCTATATTTTTGGCAGGCATTTACATATTTATTTCACTGTCACAAACAGACTGACGTTGTTTCCCAGGTAATTCCTACGCTACGGTAATTCGATCTACGTACAGAGTATTGACGTTTTATACTCCATACAGGCAATGAATATTGAACTGTCGAATTGATATTTTGTGTTAGAGCCATGATAGCGCCAGTTATCAAAGAGCTGCAAGTAATAGGATTGGCGAATAGCAATGATCGAAGGAATTCCAATATAAAGCATAACAACGATAACATTTGATGGATCCTTCACTCCTCTTCCATAAATCGGATCGTTTTCAACTCGTCAACGCACGCGTTAATTTTTGCTTTCCACTTTCTCGCTTGCGAGAAAAATATCGAAATTCGAGACCTGAAAGGGCAAAAATGTGGGGAGCTTCTGTCCATTTCTCCCGAACGTTTCCTTAGATTTGACCAGCACTCTTGGAAAATGCCGCAGCATATTTGCGCATTTTTCTATAGTAGAAATACCAAATAAACATATTTCTATAAAAAAAAAATCCATAGCATTCAATTGCTTTAAATTTATTAAATTAAAATATTTTCTGGAGGGTGCTCCGTATGTACATGCCCTAAATTGAGTAGAAATTTTGTGGAGATTTCTCCGCGCATTGATTCTGCGAATAAAAACTGGTCCGAAAAATTCTCTTGTAATCAATTTTTTTTTCTCGTCTCTCGTACAATAAAACATTTTGCAGTGTGAAGTTCCCGATATTGGATACAATAGAGTTTGACAATTCAGCCGTTAGCTGATTGACAAGCCACCATGCAGAAACGAATGAGACTTGGTCGATTAACTTGTTCAACAATTGCGTGGATTCCCACAGTTCATAATCCCCTATAAAATTCTTCCTAGGCTCCCTAGAATTACTGTAGCTTGGAATTTAATACTCGTTACGCGGCAGCTGCTTTTATACATAAATGTCAAATCCAGGGATGACAGAAATGTGTATTAAGATTTATGTAGAGTAAACGGAGAGAATTTTTCGAAAAAAATCTGTCGCGTTGGCTGATTGTGTTATATTTTGGTCGTTCAGGAAGGAAATTACGCAACTGCCCCGAGTAGAGTATAATCCAAGGATTGAAACGATAACCTTCAATTAACGTGGATCAACGTCAACCTGTGCAACGAGAGCAATTTTCCGAAGCACCGGTGATGTGTATTGGTTATTCCAGAGATTTTTACCCCAACTAAGAGAGACAGCTTGACAGATTTACAAAAAAAAAGACCATTCTACGGTTCAGGTTTTGCAGCTTGGCAAAAGCAGTCAGTTAATGAACTATGTTTGATAGAGGCAGCCGACTCGCCTGCTATGAGTGAATATTCATCCCGCACTTAATCATTTTCTTCAGCTAGTGGAGTGATTCATTGATGGGCACATTTGAATGTTCCTGGGTGCAATTGTCAACTTGATACTCGTCATGGCTCCCGAATTTTCGAGAGCGTCACAGCGAGTAGCGCTGGACATGACTAGAACGTTGGGCCAGAAATGAGGGCGAGTTGTGACATTGATCGGTACCTGTGGATAATTATTTCGACCGGGGGTGGGAGTTTTAATGAGATTCAGCAACGGATGCGTCGCACTGACGGACAGGGAAAAACATGTACTCAAGTCGGGGATTTTTGTTTTAATTTTAATATTTCAATTATTTGGCTCTCACACTGGCGAAAGTTAAAATTCTCTAGTCTCGAGAGTCCCTTCTCTTACTTCTAAAATAACTTGCAAATTTTGCTGAATGTCAGAAAATTATGAAATTCAATTTACAAATTTACATTATCATTCGTTTTGAAGGACGCATACGTCATTTCCCGATGTGTATTGAGATTGAAAATTCCAAATTTGAATTCGTTACACTGTTGTACGTTATTTGAATTGAGTGACTAATTATCATGTCCCAGCTTATTCGATGAACTGAATTCTGCCAGTATTAATTCTCTTTGTGAATAAACAAAATAGAAATGAAATTGTAACTTCTGTACATTTTACGGCTGAATTTAAATGTGCCATGAAAATACAAATTCCACGCGAATAATAAATGGGAATAAAATCTGATACACAAAGTTTCATTAGTAAAAAAAAGAGTGGTAGTTAGTGAGCGACTAGAATTCATAATGCTTCTCTTCCAAAATGCATGAATGAACGCAATTACCAATCACGAGGTAGTTTTTTTTCATTTACCACTGAGTTTTATGCCGCTGTTGGGTGGAAAAAATTGCCGAGTTTGTTCAGACTGTAATTAATTAATCACAGTTGATTAAGTTCTTTGATCGACTGATATAATAAAAATTTCTTAGCCAACTTACAGCAGCATAATTTCGACAACCGTAAAATTTGGGGAGAGGTGAATGTCTCCAGTGCCGGTATTGATTTTCTCTTCTATCAAATTAAATAAATTTTTAAAAAAATATGAAATAATATTTTATTGGCCCGACATAATACTTCATTAATTGGGATTTAAATTAGTCAACAATGTTTTTAATTTCCACTAAATGGAATACTCAAAAAAATGGAAACACGCCCGGCGAACGTGCGGAAGTTCTTTTTGAAATGCAATCTTTTTTATTTACTCTTTTATATTTTATAATGGAGACAACAATTCTTGAGAGAGAAGTTGAACAAATCCATTATTGAAATGCCTTTTCCTCGGATGTATTCCCTTTTTCATTGTTATTGAATCACAGATACTAGCTGCCACAGATGTGATGATTCCGTCGCAGCATTCACGGGCTAAAGAATTTGGCACCAATTTAAAAATCGGAGACCATGGCCTTATACCACGGGACGTGTTCCATCGGTATTGCGGTGGTAATGGATGCTATCCGTAGCTCGACGAGGATTTTTTTCAATCTTCATTACTCACGGCAAACGCCGTAGAGCTCGCCGTAGAACAATTCACCTTCCACTTCATTCTTTTTTTCTTCTCCCCGCTTTTCCTCGTCGAAGGGAGATTTCATTATCCAGAGTGCCTCGTGAAATTTCAAAATTAGAATTCTGGGGTGTACTGACTCGTTTAAGCGGAATTAAATGTTGAGATATTTCAATCCACATATCTTTGGAGTTGTAATTGACCAGATTAAACTTTCAATAGGTTCACGAAGTTCATATGATTTTTTTATTAAAATTCCGGAATTATTGAAGCCAAAAATAGTACTGGACGAATTTTATTCTTAATTTAAATGACTATATTTTTATTTCTGAACGTGTAAATTTTATTTTCATTAATATTCATAAATTCAACAGTTCTTTTTTTCAGTAAAAATAAAAGCAGAAATTTTATGAAAAATAATGGTTGTTAGAACTATAGAAATTTCAATTTTGTTAAAATTTCAGGACTAGTTCTGGCAATGTTATCTTAGACATTTAAAATGAACGGCTGAACGCTCAGAATATTCTTCACTCAAAATTCAATCACCATCACAATATCATCACACCTCTAACTCCATTCATGATTGGTCTTAAAACTTGATAATCCTGATCGAAATTTCAGTTCCCCAGTGTCGGTTAACTGATTGGCAACTACACCACAAGCTCCCTGACGATATTGAACTTCCATTACTGTGACCGAAACTACAGCAATGGTTTGCACTTCAGGGACAGTGAATACCGGGCGGCCTCCTCAGCGCGAGATCATGGGAAAAGGGCCGAGCACGGCTTGTCCAATCGTGCGAAAGGGCCTACGGGAGGCAGGAAACTACCCAGCAATACACCTAAAGATTGCAATCGATTGCACCCCATAAATCGCGGATTTTCCACGATGACGTGGAAAACGGTTATCATTGAGGTCTCCGTCGCTCTATTCATTGACCCCCATCGGCGAATATTCCTCGCTAATGAGAGAAATATACAGAAAAGGCAAAGAAGTTAATGCCATTGCTTTACTTTTTTTTATAGGCTGGTAATTTAGCGAAATCAATTTCGTTATTATTTCCTCCCCAGCAATTCAATTATACAGACTATAATCTGCTGGGGTAAATCGTTTTCACTCAATTTATGTAGGAATTAGATGGGAATTAAAGAGAATAAATTTGTAACGTTTTGTTCCGCAAATTGCACAATCTAACAGCAACTTCAGCATTCATTATGCGTCAGAACATAAATTCTTTTCAATGTTCACGGAAGGCGTCGGAGGGATGCGTCATTTTTACGAAACAAATCGTAGAATTTATTGAATGGAATTTTTTATTGAATTATTCTACGCTCCCAGATTACGTTTGGAAACGTAATCTTTAGGTCTTCGTTACAGTATTTTTTATTTTATATTTCTCACAGTGTAGGAGTGACGATTGAGTTTAAAAAAAAATGAAGTGTTGTCAAATCGACAACACCGATTTATCAATGGCCCTTTGGATAATTTTCCCCGATAGTTGTTGTACACACAATAAAATATCATTCAATTCGGTGAAAGCCTCGTTGAAACTGACAGCTCGATTTCGTTGGTAGCGGTGAGCGTCAAAACGCAGGTACAAAAAATAAATAACGAGAATATTTTTTTTATTTTGGTCGCCCATTGAAATGAACATTTAAATTCAATAGAATCCTACTGTACTGACAGAAAAATGTCCGCGTGAGAAGGTTTACTTGATTAAAAAGAAAAAAAGAGCAAGAAATTGCGTATTCGAAAAAGTATTCAACTTCTCAAGAATGATTTTCACTCTATGCAATAATTTTTTATGCATCGCCCGATTTAATTTAGGATGGGAGAAAAATACCTCTTTCTTCTGAAGAGAGGATCGTATACTGCGGACATATACACGAGGTCCGGAGTCCTTGCGGATAGGCAGCAGTTGAAACAGAACGAGTAATGGACATTAGGTTCGCGAATCAATAGAGATTGCTAGTGAATAAAATAGCTCGTTCAACGGCCATTTCTATTTTCCCAGAACCTCAATTCCCCTCTATTCTCACTCATACATCCTCCCAATACCCCTCATTTTCCCACGGAATTTCGCTTCTTCCCTCGTTGAAAGCCCCAGCACCACACCTTTAACTCTCGATTCGGTCATAGGCGTCCATTTTCGTGTTTTCTCATTCTATTCTGTTTTGTGCCTCGAGTGCTTTTTACAGTCTCCCACTGTTATTTTTCGCTTGTTATTTCTGAATAAATTCCATTTCACATAATCCTTATGTCGTTACCATATTGAGACAATGTGAGCGAATAACGAGGGAATCTCACAGATTATTTTCCAAATGAATTTACCAGTGGATGCAATATTAATGGAGATTGAATATACTAATTACAAAATTTCCATACAATCCATAGAGTCAACTGCATTCTACCCGACAGGTATTATAAATAATTGCAGGAAATCATTAATCCAGATGATTGAACTGCTAGTCGATATAGAATATACACTATCCAATGTCGATAACCTCGTTCACCTTGTGAATAAGCGAAAATTGTTCGCGAATTTATTGCGCCAATGCACGTTATGTTCGTAGAATAAAATTGCTCATCTTATTCATTATTTATTCCGAGAAAGATGCCAAAAAAATATTTATTTGAAGGATTATTTAATTTTAAAGATTGAAATTTGATAGAAAACCGTTCAATTAAAGTATATTTTTGGAATCCTCCTTTTATCGTTCCATTTTTCTTCCTATATCACATTTCTAGGGAAGGATAAAATGAAGATATCAAAAAAATATCGCAATTGAACGTTATTCTGTCAATTTTCAATCTTTAAAATAAAAAAATCCGTTAAAAAAATTTGGTTTCTTTACATTTTCCCCGGAATCTGCGATTTTTTTCTACCGACCCTCCGAAGGAAGTCGGGTCATTATCTAACACCCTGTATATATATTTGTTATATTATACATAATATATAATGTTATATATGCTGGTATCGTTCAAAGGAATATGCTCTCCAACATCAGATATTTGAACTCTGTCTCTCTAAGACATAAATTTTCGCAGTGTTGATCATTCTTAACGTGGCACCCCACGATAACACCCATATTCTATCCTCAGTAGCTTCAAAAGCTCTGGATAATGAACAGCAATCATAAATTACCCCAATGTAACAGGGCAGAGATACACAAAGCGTTTTGGGTGTACAGTATGTTAGTGAGACACCGAACGGGAGGTTTACTGGACGATACGAAACTGCAACAGCTCGTGTCATCCGCCTTCCTTTCCTTCCACTCTCCATATCCCTGTCTCTCTGCTTCCCCTTTCGTGGAATATATATCGTGGAGACCAACAATATCAGGTACTCTGAGTTGGATGTTTCTCTGCTTATCATTCCCGGATGTTCCAGAAACTCCCATCGAACAACGATGAACTTCCGGTGGGATATGAAACTTGAGAATGAATTATGGGAAAGAACAAGTTTTCAACTGGGATAAAAACCAAATATAGAATTGATGTCATGTCGTTGGATATTATTGAATTGTTTTCTACAATTTTTCATTCACTGATAATTTTTTTTTGAGATAATTGTTAATTTTTCCGGCGAGTCATTTAAATTTTGCATAACAACTTGACATCAACAAACGATTTGCCATTTTATCTGAAGAGGCATTCAAGTTCTGAATATTGAAAACTCAAATTAAGTTATTACTCAATTTTCCAAAAGATTAGATAAACGAAAATGAGCAATAAGAGCACTCTAAAATTTCTCATTAATATTTTAATTGAAAATTCACGAGATCAAGAATTCGTATCGTAAGCCTTTCGCTGAAATAACGCAGAAATAAGCAGGAAAATTGTTTACAGTGGTGGAAATTTAATTTCTATATTACGGGTTATAGTCTGTGTTACCCTTGGGTTTAATAGAAAGCGGGAGATAAAAGGTGACAAGGGGCATTAATGTTCTGTCAACCTTATTAGTAACATTCCGGCCGACCGACATTTGCCCCCTACTCCCTAACTGTAGAGCAATTTTTTTCGTCAAAGTGAAAAGAGAAGGTAATCAAATTGTCTCTGCTGGCTGACATAACTTCATTTTTTTCACTTAATTACGTGAAAATACCGATGCATCATGAAAATGAGGGAATCCGGTTCTGAAAGGGATAAGAGCACTCGATCGATCATTGCGAATGACATCGCAACCTCGAAAGCGTGAGAGCTCGATTATTTTTATTATCAAAAATCGTGAGAGGGGAAAACTAACGGAGGATTTGGTAGCTCTGAATGAGCTTATATATTCTTCAGTAAATTTTCTTGTTAAACTGAATTCATCAATTCGCCCGCAAATATTTTATTTCATTCTTTTTATTATGCCTTTCCATTTCTATGGAAAAAATTTATCATCCATTATATAGTGTGGCAGTATTCTCCATAATTTTACTGCGACGCCGAAGGTAACTTGCGTGACAATTTTTCATTTAATGTTTCCAATTTTCTTCCCCCAAGTAAACATATTTTTTTTTCAAGAATTGCATATCAAAGCGGCTACTTAGGCAGGGAAAACTAACGAAAAATTTCATAGCTATCGCCGAGCTCATACGTCCTTGGAGAGGTTTATTGATTGCACTAAACCCATGGATCCCTCGACATATTTTGAGGTTTTAATGGCTTATCACCGTGTGATGTATCCGGGGAAAATCCCAAACTCCTATATAACGAGACATGGAAGGAACATCGACATAAGACCGTAACCATCTACCATATATTTCGCTATAATCATAAAACGTACGACGATTTTATGAACCATCAGAATGTCAAGATGTCGGGCATCTTCGACGCAGGTGCACAACGGTGTCGGCTTCTTCAACTATGCTGTAGTGTCGATTTTCTCAGGATAACATAGACATCGCAGGGAGACCCATAAAACATTGTAGAAGTTACGTTACGTACAGATAGACAATCTGAGAATGCTCGTAAAAATCGTTGATGTATTCTTCACTGCTTCCGCCATATTGCTTTCAAAGCAACGAGGAAATATTTAGTTGGGATGAGGAAATATTTTTCCAGGGAGTGGCACAATTCCAACAGTGAGAGTGTAGAAAATTTGATAAATGAGTGGCTGTCTCCATGACTTTCAACAGAAGGAAAACCAAAATATTGATCATCAGTTATTCCCTATCTAAAATTCCACTGGAATCTTGTGGTCAGTAAGTGGGCATCTCCACTGGTCTTAACTAGTTGAGATTCATCGGCAATTGGCACTGAGGAAAGACAGTCTTTCTTCGTGAATGTTGTGATGATTTCAAAGACTCATAATTTATTTATAGCAAGAACGAGTCAGATAAATTTAGTTAAATAATATTGCAGTCCCAAATCCAAGTTGTTCTGACGAAAAAAACCACTAGATTTGATCCGATCAGTTTTCGTGAGGAAATATTTTTTCTGTCAGGCCGGCCGTAATGGTTAGGCGGGCGAGGTGTTGCTCCGGCGGACATCCAAGTTAAGCAGCGTTGAGCTGGGTTAGTACTTGGATGGGTGACCGCTTAGGGACATCTCGTTCGCACAAAAATTACGGGCGGTAGGCACGGTGTAGCGGCTTAGTGTATTCATCTAGTCAGTGTGACAGATGAATACATTAGGGCACTGCACAATCGGCC
>JAPYZN010000945.1:9430-43110 GCA_030522865.1 Psyttalia lounsburyi
CCATACGATATTTTATGTCATTGTGCCCGTAATTCGCGATTTAACCGAGTGAAACGAGGTTAGAATCGCGTGATTACGGGCACCTATGGCATAAAAGATTTTTCGAAACTTATTCTGTCTTTGATGTCGTACGCGAAAATTCTGTTTCAGCACGGAAAAATACTAGAACACTTCGCATCACAATCACGTTTTGATACGTAATGATTATTTAATTTCATTTCTACGTAATCACAAATTCTGAGTGTCAGCTGAATCATCAGTTCCATATCAAATATTTAAATATGACACAGTTATGTTTTCAACTTAAGTAATAGCCACATTTCAATTCTCAACTTTTGTCAATTTCATTGAATGCTCCAGAATTTGACAGATACAATTGTAACGAAATATTAAAAAATTTTATGTGAATAATTTATTGTTAAAAGTTTAGAGATTTTCTCAGAACAGTTTTCGAAGAATACGAGTGAAAATCGTTTATGTTATATAATTAGACAAAAAAGGAACGAGAAAAGAAATGTTTTGTCAACGAATTCTCCATTTGAAATGTCTTGAACATTATCCAGTGTCCGTTATCGCCCGTAATTTTCGCAGTATACGCATATATCCCCCGCGGGGGTTTCTCGTGTGTGCAACACATTCAACAACACAACATATCATCGTTTCTTTTTAATTGGCGCCGGCGTCGGGTTAATTGGAAATTCGCGAGTAACTACCGTACGCGAGAATCTCGAATGTGGCGAGAAGGAGAGTGAGAGGGGCCAGGGGGTGGGGAATGAAGAGGAAAGAGGATGGAAAAATGTGTAAAACAAAAAGAAACATTATTGAGGAGAGGGCGAAAACGATGAGGCCTGCCTCGACGATGAATAATTGTTTACACGAAGAGGCATGCGAAAGAAAAGAAACGGTAGATGCTTCGTTAAAAATAGAACCCCAGGCTCGCGAGAATTTTCTTCAACTTGAATGTTTATTTTTATTTGATCTTTTTTTTCTCCTTCTCTCCAACAATTCCATTTTACCATTTTTATTTAACCGTCAACGTATTCGTGACTCGTTATCGCTGGTTTTTCCAGGGAGTCTAATTACATTGAATGTCAGGGAGGAAGGGAATTTCTTCAACTTCAAAGCCAATTAAACAAAAAAATTTGTACAGACTACATTGTAATAAGAGGTAATAAATACATTTGATTTATGGATAAATTGGTTACAGAGATGCGAAGTATTCCGTTGATTTATATATGTGAAAAATGGTGGAATGAAATTACGGAAAAATTCCGGTGAATTTTTCTCTTGGTGAACCAATTTACGGAATATGTGGATTTTTCGGTTTCATGGATTCTTCAGCTTCAGTGAATGAGTAAGTTAGACTCGATGTTTAAATGGCAAAGAATTTTTTGATTGTGTGAAGTAATTTCTGGATTCTATCAATTGGACAATAACTACTCTTCCCTACAAAAGCGGTGGTATTTCATAGTTCGATGGCAGTTCTTTTGAATTATTTACAGGTTTTTCTTTAATTGTTGATGATTAAACTGGGAACTTTTACTAGTGGTATCGTCTGCGTTCAAGAGAATTTAATCAGAATACTTAATACCGAAAATATTTGCTTAATATGAATAGAACAATATTTACTTGACCTAGTAGAGAAATTTGTATTCAACATTATCCTCAATTTTAAGCTTAATTGATTAATAATAATGCTTTGGAATTAGTGCGTCAATAACAAATGTTTAATGTTTTTATAGAAATTAAAAAAAACTTCTGATTCTCTTGAATATGAAGTTTTTTATTTAAGGGGGACATTTTTTAATGTCAGTAGTGTCTCCCTTAAATCAATTGTAAAGCTGGCCATCAAATGAAGAATTTTTGATAAACGATTATGAAACAAATTGTGATTAAAATTAACAAAATAATAATTCATATAATTTTTTTGTAGTCCACCTTTTATTTTATAAAATAAAGTATGTGGTTGCTGGCGAGAGAAATATTTAATAAAATTAGGGAGAAAGACTATTGATAACTTTTTATTTAAAATGACGGAATTTCTCTAGCGAATTCCCTGTTTTTCTCGGAGTAACTTAATAACACTTGAATTTTCACATTTGATTCTGTATAATCGACAGGTGAGCGGTGAGTTCCACATTTTTTTATTGAAAATTTCCGTGACATTTCAATTCCCAGACATTATAATAAAAAAAATCTCACCTATCTGAGATGGAGTTAACTCCACTTCACTCCTAACACGTAATAAATTTCTCATTACATTAATATATTGCATCAAAATCATGAGCAACTCGACATGCCTCTAACAGAAGGCTCCCATTAATTAATTCAAAGAACGTGAAAAGTATAAAGGAAAATAAAGTTGATAATTGCGAGAAAAAAAGTAGACAAATAAAACAGAGCAGAGGCGTGAGGAAGTCGGCAATAAAGACTCGCCCCCTTCATCGCCCTCCCCCGCATGATGAAAATCAAAGCCCGACTAATTATTCCCGGTAGATCCTGGGAAAGACCCCCCTCCTGGACCGGATAACGCCAGGCGTATAAATACATTAGCCGAACAAAATGTAACTTGCATAAATTAACTCGCTGAAAAAAAAAACTTTCAGCTCATGAAGTTATGTACGATTGAACGATAAAGTACCCTCTCGCCAGTTAGTCGTTGGTTTCGTGACGAGAGCTGTACAGCCGTTTTTCCCTGGACAATTGTAACAAAAAAAGAGATAGAGAACTAGAGTTGAAAATCCGGGAAAAAGAGAAACAACTCTTTTGTCCACATCCGTCCATTATTTCCGTGATTTCCGATCAATAAATCTATTGAATAGCAATCAGTAAAATTTAATGGAAATTAAAATTTCCTCATTTGGAATTATCACTCGTGATATTTCTAAAAACACGGAAGATATTTTGCGATGTAATTGGAAGGAATTCAATAATTGGATTGAGCTGGAATGTTTTAGCCTTACTTGGTAAATTGCATATATGTAACTTGTATTGACTGATTTCACGGAATAATCTTATGATTTTTCTAGATTATTCTGGGAAAAGAATCATGGGAATTTTATTTAACCGTTCCTCATTCTGAATTCATGGAAAAAGAGATTAGATTTTTTCTTCCACTAAATGATATTCCTGGAAAATTATCAGTTTGATCGTTTGTCGACGTGATGGAGAACAGATGAGTCGAGTAATTCCACAAGACCTGTAGTGCCAGAAACCTTGAACCAAGGTAAAGGACGGCAATGTTTTTTTCGTAATCCCCAAAATTCTTTAGAATAGCTTCAAAAAGGTCTTCTGACAAATTCTCCTGTACAGCAATCTCTAGTTGATCGCACCATAATTTTTTTATTTGATACGTAATTATTCTCGAAATGAATGATTTTGCTACAAAATCACAAGGACCTCCGATGACTTCCTCTCTCTGCTACTTTCTACAATTTTTTTCAGATATTACAGAATTTCCTCGAATCTAGTTTACCTCAACCCGAATGGAATCACCGAATCTACTTCAACTTCAGAATCGGCTTAATATTTTCGACACTCATTAAGTCTACTCCTATGAAGGTTTATTTCCCAAGAATTGTACAATCAGGAAAAATTGCTTCCACTTAAAGCAACTAAAAGTACCCAAAAGACCTCCAATTGTACTAAAAAAGATGCCCTAAAAATTCCCAAAAGGCAATTACACTTGAAAAGATTCTCTAGATGGATTTGCCGATAGCTTTCCTAGTCAATTTCTCATTGAACTGACTAAAATCTCCAAAGGTATGTCATAGATATGAAAGAACCAACACCCCATTATCGAAGAACCTACAACAAGTAGTATCACCTTGCTCCTCTCTCGCTAATCATTTACCCAAATATTAGTCTACAACCATAAGCAAACATCAAAGAGATACAACCAAGTCCATCGAGTTCGTACGCAACCAATGACTCTGCGATACAGCGTTTCGGACTACCAGCGATATCTCTCCGACGCGCAAAAAGGGGGAGGAGGAGGGAGAGGGGGGAAACTTTCCCCAGATGGAATTCGTAAAATCTCGTTGAATCTTGGCTGGTGTAACGGTGCCCATGTATATCTCACTGGTCTCTCCTGATGTTGCTTCTCATACAAGAAGCTGAGCACCTCTCTTGCTCACCCAGGGAACGTCCTTCTCACCTATCTCACATTTCACTGAAGTAAACTCCAATGCCCGATTGGCTGTTACATGCGGTCGATGCTCGACTTCTCTACATTAAAACTGTGCCCCTGCCAATCGACAAATAACAACATACGTGGAGAAACAACTTGACTGATGTGAAATTATATAAAACGAGAGTGAGATGAAATGAATAGAGGGGGAGATATTTTTCGTGAGAAATACTGCAAACCTCAACGATTAATCTCGTTTTGATTAATATTTTTATTACCCTGAGAAATAAAAATATAATTTTGCCAAACATATTTGTTTTGCACACCCAATTCTTGAAATTCCTGTAGTAAAATGCGCTTAAAATTATCCTCAGGAGAATATTTAATTGGCAAAATTATATTTTTTTTCTCATGGTAAGTACTAAGTTCTAAGCTCCTTCATTGAGGAAAATGGCCAAATTATTGTAGTCAATTGTCTATTATTGGTTCTAGATGTGACACTAGTTGAAAATATTTAGAGTCGCTAATCGATTTACTTGTTTATCAACGACAAATGAGCCCACCAAAATCGATGGTTTTCGTCGTTACGAGATTAAATTGTTGCAGTCAGTTATTTCTTATTGGTTTTTGATGTTACACTGCTGGAACCTTTTTAGAACCATTTCTCAATTTCTTCACTGACAAATGGGTCGACTAAAATGTAGAATTACGATCAGAATCAGAAACTATTTGACGCCGTTAACTCGTTAACCCCCTTTGTCACCTCGGATCCCAATCAATTCGATTAAACCTCACCGTGGAATGTGACACGAGGAGATCTCTCCAGATACATCATTTCCAGGATCCATTTCCATGCCTGGAAATAACGTTTGGAAGGTGCTCATCATCCATTCACGTGGAAGACATCAATACACTTAAAACCTCACATCAATCGCTCTTGCCCTACAGGATTAATCGAACGAGCTAACATCCATGAAAAAAAAACATCATTCCTATCTCCTAAGCAAAACAATTGCCCTCGAGTCTCTCCATTCATCATCGTTCCAATAGAGACTAGAGACCTTCCCATACCTCATAAATTGCCCTCCTGAAAATGGAAAAGAACTTTTACTCACATTGTTCACCTGAAAAGGCTGGATGATGAAAAAAAAATCCTGACGGAATGAAGGCGAATGAAAAATAAATAACTAAAAATTCCCATATGATGGCTGAAGTGGGCAGACATCAGCTCGTTACAAAGGCGTCACGGTATCGAGTTTGCGGGAGACCTGAATTCCAGTCTTCTCGATATATACATCGAAATGCATTTCATACATACGAAAGCGTTCGACTTATATACTAGCAGCAGTAAAGGCATCGTATGTGGCGCTATGGGCAAAAGTTGCCCTCTCACGGGTCTGCTAAACTATTTTGCTTTCTCGTTTTCTCAGGGACATAGGTCCCTTCTATCCTCAAATCTTTCCCTCCTCCATTCACTCCAATCGGTCCTCAAGTTATAAGTTGTTTTCGTGCATTTGTCGCTTTTTTTTAAAATTATTTATAGGATCAACATTCCTAGCTTCATTCCAAAAAATCATGTATTTTCTCTCTTGCCCCATTCCATCGCCTTCATCCCACTCGAAATGAATACCCCGGCGTTTATGATAATTGCTGACTGTCGCGTTTGTGCGGCGCCACTGGTCGTTCATGTTATTGTGTACATGTCCACAGGCCATGTTAGACCATTGAGTCTCTCCGACTCATGGCGAATTCCATTGCGTGTGGTACTTAACTTCTCAGAAATACCATTAAATTCCCAACAATCATATTGTTGTCTCATTCCGCTTGGCATTTTTCTTTTCGCAACTCGACATTTTCAGTCGTAATGCACCGAGTGCTCCAAAATTGTTGAAAATTTTGCCATTGTTTCGGTGGATAGGACCGAGAGAGAGTTTTGCTGATTAGAATCGGGAGTACGGGGCGGGAGGGATTTTATCGCGAAGGTTCTTCCAATCGTTAATACGCAGTCAAATTTGAGGAAAATTCTGTACAATTTAGGAAAGCCAGGAGTATTCGGGTGAATGATTTCCCGGGAATTAATAGAAATCCGAAAAATTTAATTCCTTACATTGTTGAATATTCAGGTGATCACATCATTTAATATAATAATTCATATTCCACTGGAAATTTAAGTCAAAATTTCGGAATTTCACTGAATTCTGAGCGCAACCTGACAGTCCATGATTTTTCTACCTCTCAATCGAGTCCACTGTCACTCTCCTGAAAATTAGTGATAAACTGTTTATAAAATTTCTTTCCCATAGTACTCGATGACTTAATTGAGCTTCCCTCCGGGTGATTCCCAGAGTCTATGGTTAATTTAAGTAACTTCTGTCATTCCACTCAATATCTCCTATTGTTTTTTTTTATTTGGATCAAACCGATGATTCATCTCGAATTAATTTGATAACCGCTTGTGACAGTGTTTCCTTAAATAATTCACCTTTGTACCAACAGCAAATCTGAACTTCGGATTATTGCACTTAGAGTTACTCTACTTCAAATTGGTTGAGATAAATTATCAATAAGAATTAAACGGCAATAAACAGAAATGAATTCAATGAAGAACTATTGAAATGTTACGTTTTTATTTGATCGGTAGTGAAAATTGAGTCATAGTAAGAATTGCAGGAGGTCAAAGTTAATTTTGAAAGGCCTGAGGCTCTCGAAAGTTCTTGACAAGAAGTAATTTTTATTACCCTGTCATTTTAAATTGTATTCCATGCAGTCATTTTATTACGGATTTTGTTATCTTAATGAACTGGTGATTTTTCTGAAACCGGTAGAGATAAAATTCGAGGAAATGTGAGCATAGATTTGCCTGATTTGACTGAGAGATTAGTGTAGATTGATTTAGCTTAATTACATGGTCATTAAACTAAGGGGGGAACGAGAGGTGATGGGGTTTCTCCGAAATCGCATGCGTATAATTATGTTTTCTGTTTAACTACTAGTGACGCTTTACCGGTGTGACACTACCGGAATTCCCGAGCATTCCCAAGCGAGCAATGCTGATTTTTATCGCCGAGGGGACTCACGACCCCTGGTACTGTGTTAAAGGCTGAGTCCCCCCTTGTTGTATGTGTAATGTGAGTTCCTCATGGTATGCATCGTGGCGTTCCCTGACGGTTGAATTTTTATAATTTTGTAGCGGTGTAGCAGAGAACACGAGATAAGTTCAGAAATTGTCTATGGACTTTGGTGCAGTTATCTCAAGAACAAGTGGCGTTAGAGGGAAAATGGAGAAGGTATTCTTGCCTGATATTCTTATTTTCAAAGATATCTCCAAAATGTTCCAGGACTTGCAGAAAGAAAAAATTGTAGGACATTTTTAGCGAAAACTCTTTCATCCCAAATTTTTTCCAAATATTGGCCTCCCTAGCGAGAATAAGTCAGACAAATCTCTGAAATTGGTACTGAAATGTTAACAAATAACTTTAGTCTGCCCAGAGTCAATGATAGCTATGAGAAACTTGTTTCATAGTTCATTAAATTCACTAAGGGAAGCCCCTTAGTTCCCGCCATATTTGCAAAATAATTTACAAGTTCCATCAGGACTGAATTTTTTTCCATCGTATTTCATGAACAAAGAAACTAACTTCAAACGTCGTCCAACTGAGGAACAAGTTTTCGTAGACAGTGTAAATTACAATTAACAACTTCATTTATGCCCTCGCAGCAACTTCAGAGTCATCCACACTTCCATATCGTCGAGTCACGTGCGCTTCAAAAATTTCTTCTTTCATGCCTCCCCCAGTCTTTGTTCTGCGCTGTTCTGTTCGTCAGGAGCAGCTGTCCATTCTCCCGCAGAAATTCCTTCCTCGGACCATCAACGAGGGCACTCCCTCCTCTGCCCGCCCCTCTCCACCGTCGCAATCTTAGCATCTTTCCGTCCAATAAAACTCTCCATCGCTCACCTTTCTTCATCTATAAACATCCCAATACAAGTCCCATTGACAGTTTAACGTCGTCCCCGGGACGCTTCATGTTGCCATGGAGATGGCATTTTAAAAATACCATGCATGCAGAAAACATCAAGGTCATTTGGTGGTCACCACGTGAATATTTTCAGTATTAAATTATGCGGCTGCAAAAAATATTTCCGGGCCCCTGTCCCACCAACTCCATCTCCCCCTCCTCGCTCAGTAATTTTTGGCTTTTTTTTTTACTCATTTTCCTTCTCGTTTCTGGTCTGTTCTGTCATCTCTCCTCGCTTCTCTCTGTTTTCATTGCCGCTGTCTTATTCATTCTTTTCTCATCTCTTGGTCCTTATCTTCAGCATGAGGCTTACACGTAAGAGAAGAGCGAGAGAGAGATAAAATGGAGGACCAGTTTCCCCTCCTTACAGTCGAGGCCCATTTCATACGGAATTCGGTAGCCACAGGGCGATCACGTGAGGCCCCGGTAGCGCTCTAACCCTAAAACCTAATCATTTTAATCTTCCAAGCAGAGTGAGGAGTTCTGTCTCATTTTATATTTCTTTTTTATTTTTCTCTCATTCTCCTCTTTTTATGAACCCATCGACTGCATCGAGGGGGCAGTAAAAAACGAGGAGATTGAAGGAAGAAAGAGGAGTAAAAAAATGTGAATAAGGCAACAGACGAAGGAAGAAAGACCTTCATTGCCTTTCTCCCTCTATCTTTCTTCTTCCATCGGCCGTTCGTGCCTCGATACGCTCCTCATCTTCACCACAACCCCTGGGGGCCAAACACTAAATTCCACGAAAGGTCTCGGTCCAAGGAAATCACGCTAGATGCCTACCTCAAACAAATGTTATAACTCCACACTCAACAGTTTGCATCAACGGCCACATCTCGGCCACCAAAATCCCGGGAAGGACAGATGCCACACTTGTGTAAATTGAGCTGTGCATCCTTGGTTCATAACATTATATTATACTAAATGGTATTATCACTGTTATTTTTTTTTCATATTCATTCGAAAATTTGGAGAAATCAGTACAGAATACTTAATTACTGGTGATTCCCCAAGTTTGGTTTACCATTTGAATTTCTTCGGGCTCTAAAAACCAACTAAAATACGCAACTGATACCAAAAACTGGAGTCACAATTGAAATTGACTGAATGTTCCACTCATACGCAACTTCCATATGAAGTAAACCTCACGAAACTAAGAAACATACAGATATATTTTAATAAACTCGTAATTCAATCTTGACCCAAATTGTCGATAGATTTCTTAGAATTTTGTATTAGGTGACAGGTCCACTGAATTTTTAAAGATTTTCGTAATTAAAAATCCATTTGAGTGAAAACAACTCATAATTCATAGTTCAATTAAAAAACTGAAGGAGTCTATAAAATTCCGGTTAATGATTCTATGAAAACGCGTAGAATTGAAAATTCCACTGAACTACAAATTTCATTCCTCCTCAAAAATTTGAAATTCTATTTTTTCATCGTTAAAACAATTTTTATTGTTCTCTCCTCAAAATTCTCCTAAACTATCCATGAGCTTTATATTCTCTTCTACCTATTTACCAAAAAACTTGAAGACTACTCTGGCATAACACCGAATTAAAATTGTGCACTGGTTCAGCCAAATTGGCACCATGACTTTCGCATAAAAAAAAAACGATGGAAAATGAGATATTGGCCCTGCAACCGAAATACGTCCTTCCAAGAACACTGAAGGAGCAAAAAAAATAAATATTGAAGCAAAAAGAGAGGAGGAGAGAGTTGAGGAAAAAAACAATTTGCCCTTCCTCTGACAATTATTTTACGCGTGGAATCTTCCACCCCGAATTCCAGCCTTATTTTTTCTGTTATTCCTCTCTCTTCGCTCTATCCCGGGATTCGCTAAAGTGAATTCAACCGGAAGACCATTTCCCGATTCTCTTCCTGTTCACTTTCTTTCTCTTCAGACCCGCCAATTGCCTAAATCATTCGAAAATTTTGCCGACAATTGTGATTTCCGTGGGACATCTGCAAATTATTTCAGAAATATCTTTCAAATACGAGATGTTGGAAGCGGAGAAGTGTGTGCCCCACCCTTTGGCAGATATACCCTTGGCTCGCACTATAAAAGGGGCCTGCATCACTTGCGTTGTGGGCCCCCTCGGGCAGCAAACGAGCGCGAGAGAGATCGAACCAAGCGTACAGGGCCTCAGATAAATATGCGGGAGGGGTCGGAATTCCTCACTCGGCTGCATTCCACACTCCTCGCCTCCCCCCTCGCCCCTCACTCCCTCAAAGCAACCCCAGTACACTGCAGAGAGTGTACAAACCTCTCTCCTTCCTACTGCACAGATACTCCTCTCCTCGTTCAATACAAACGTACATACCGGCAAACGTAACACACACTCATTTCCTCTGCATTCATGATATCTTTGCAGTCTCACTTCACTTTGGATGTTGTATCTTCTTGCACATTCACTGGAGATATACCCAGTTACATGTATGTTTATAAGAAAAGAAAGGCAACGTTCCCGGGAGAAGCGTAGAGGGCTTTTCTCCACAATCTTTATTATCTTTTATTTTTGTTTGGTGAGATACTTTAGTTAGAATGTTGGAGGCAATCAGCATTCTGGGTTTATTCATTCCACTGGTTATTTGAGGCAGAGAAAAACATTTGTTGAAGGGCTTTCGGGGAGTCAGATATTACGTGATATGTAAAGTATTCAGGAAGAGTGTTTTTACGAGGCTTGAATTTTTAGGTGGAGGCACACGAGGAATGTCGTACATTCAGTATGTACATTTTAATTTTTTGAGAGGGAGGGAGGGAGAGTAATGGCAACCTCACGAGGCGATTGAATATTTTAGTGAAGTGAACGGATGTAATACTATAAAAATGGAATGGACTATTTTTTAGAGGTTTTTATATCAAATATTGGAAGCTCCAATTGTGATCAGGAAAATGAGGTCGTGGGGGAAGAGAATACCATGAATTGGACTGCGTTATTGACAATTTTCGACATTCCCTGCGAACCCAATGTGTACTAAAATTGAATAACAATACAGAACCCATCGAGAACAGTTGATTAATCAATCTAAAGCAGTGCAAATGCAGATAAATTACCTTGGGATTTAAGCATTCATATTATTTTGCAATGAATGTCGAAAAACCAAAAACAATTAAACGTGATAAACAATTTGTTATATTCTTTCACATTCTTCCAGTAAACATCACATGACCGGGTGCAAAAAGTCCTGATGTCATCAATTTCTGTATTGTTTCGTTCGATTTTTAAGTGAGTGATAATTAAATCTCTCGATACGGATGGATTTTTTTCGGGGGCAATGGGGCAAAACTCATAAAGTAAAATTTATTTTTGTATTAATTTTTTTTTTGAATTTAATGGGGAAATTGCCATCGGATTTTGATACAAACTTCAATTTCCTTGATTTTTTGTGTAATCAAATTTTCCTTGTACAGACTTTTGTATCAAATTGATCGTTTGCATTCGTTTAATTGAAAAAAGACATAGAATTTACAAACAAAATTGAAACTTCATTTATTTTATGGGAATCTATCAATACTTATCTACTGTTTAGATCACTTTATTGTTCGTAATTTACAAATGAAGAAACGGGAAATAGCAAATAAAATCAGGATGTCCATCTCTTAATTCTCCATTGATATCTCGAGATCGTTTGCGTAAGCTTCTTCTCTTTTGTTCTTCGTCCTAGGGAAATATCGGGATGAGTGCTACATATATAAATAACTTGGAATTCATAAATTGCAGGCGTTTACGAGAAATACCCGACGCTAATCTCGCCCATTCTCACCTACTTTCCTCCCCTTTCACCCCATCGTGTCACATATTCCGTCTCTAAATCCTCATTTTTTGCTCACCTCTTTTTCATTTTCATTATGTTCCGCTTCCCTCATTCTTTTATTCCAACCGAGGTAGACTCGCCGGCTAGATCGGAATGTATTTGTCGCGTCTTACGTACCTTATACTCTACTCGCATGTATATCTCAGAGTTGCGGAGAAGGGGCGAAGGGAGCGGGAGAGATGGATAACTATCGGCATTCCAGGGATGCCTCGGGGAGTCCACCGTAGCATCGGCCCGGGATTCCGTCTCTTCCGTGTCTTTTTGGTGAGTTCAGGGGAAGGGAGAGATGCCCCAAAAGTGCCTGGGTCAAATCACGATGCAACATTTGATAAGAGAAAAAATAAACTAAGTAGCGATTACACATGATAACAAAAATTCCCCCTTATCGGAATGTTTATTTTCGGTAATTGTTAATTCTCATTCACTGACTGTCTACTTCATCATCCACTTGTTGGTGATAAAACCGATGGTTTTATCTTGGGTAAGAATACGCAAACACATAGCCTGAATTTTTTGACGGTTAAAAGCATTTCTGTGTTTTTTCAGTTTTAGTTTGTGAAGTATTTGGTGGCTTTTTTTTGGCAATTATTTATTTTACCCATTGAAGAGTAAAAAATTATTTAATCAAATTTGGGAAAAATTCTGACGGTAAAATTAACTTTTTCATATGCAAAAAATTTACACTAAATTTCCTTTTTTTCTTAAGAAGTGATAGTTGGGTTATTGAAACATTGGAATTCGAGGAAAAAGTAAATTGAAACCGTAAATTCAATTCTATTGAGGAGTTCTCAAGGATTTCTAAATCCCAATGTAATTCAAAATTTCCCGAATATGTCCAAAAGCAAAACTCCTCAAAAAAAAAACCCAGAAATTGTCCTCAAAATCCGCAAGATCTCTCAACACATCTTCTGCCTCGTTCCACCCCTCAGTCATCCCCCTCGAACATCATCTCTAAACCTCTGCACTGAGTCTCCCTCATTCGAAATGGCCGATCGAAATTTCCCGATTACATAAATTAGAAATCCCCCATTCTTCCAAAAAACAATGTTTCATTTGAGAAGAGGCGGAGGGGGGGGGGGGGGGGGGGGGCGAGAAAAACCCCCGCCCGCCGCGGGGGGGGGGGCGCCCGCGCCGGCGAGGTGCTCCGTGCGACTCAAGGTCGGTTCTACTACAACGACTCACAGTAAATGCCGGGGCCACTGGTCGCAGGGTCGAGCCACGACCTCGCCAGGCCCTACAGCTCCCCCTCCCCCTTCAATACCTCGCACGCACACACGGGGACCGCCCCTTGCAATTCCATCGCCTGGCAAAATGGACGGATGGACTGCTTGCCAAAAAATAAGAAAATCCCCAACGAATGATAAATCCCCGAAAAGTCCACACAATAAAATCTAACCCGGAATGTAGTTACTTCATACGTGAGAGTTAACTAACATGAAGGAGCTACCCTGCAAACCACTAACCTATGCTCGCGTATTATCCAAGTTCATCCAACGATGAAAAAGTCGGTCCATGTTGAATAAAGACAGAGTAACATTGGCGTCGTTACGGTCCTGGGCCCATCTCCCTCTCGTCTTCTCTCTATTCCATCCTGCCCCAAGTGCAAGAGAGAAAAAGAGAGAGCGAGAGAGAGAGAGAGAGCGAGCGGGATACAAGGGCTGAGGGCCCTGCATATACCGTACAAACCTCGACTGTTCCTTGCGGCTTCATCCCAAGCGCAAGAAGGACAAACAACAGATCCAAACGGGCCACAAGAGTAGGATGCTGTATGGTCAAGCGGGAGAGAAAACGATAGAGAGAGGGGAGAGGAGCAGAGAGCCGAGGCGAACGAGGCGAAGGTAAGGACGAGGGAAGAAGGTGAGTCGCACAGGAGGTGGAGTAGAAGGCAAAAGGAGAAGGAGCCTTCTCCGCTGAAGCAAACAGGGAGTAGGAGAGTCCGCGGCAAACTGAAGCCTCCAATATATATATATATATATATATATTTATTAAAACGTAAAAAAAAGGCAAAAGGAGGGAAATAAGAATCAAGGAAAGAGAAGAAAAAGATAATAAAACGTAAAAGAAGGAATTGAAAAAAAAAGCGGCGGAAAAAAAAGGGGGATCCCTTAAAAATTGAGTCTCAAGTTGGAGGTGGGGATTGGAATTTCGGGGCCTGTAACCGGCCAGTCTGGAGGAGGCCTTCGTCAAGATGAGGTGATCCCGGGCCTTTTGTGCTCGGCCTCAAGCAGTTATTTTTCATCCCGCGTTCTAACGTTATCTACACTTGATGTGAGGATTTATTTTTGATTTAACGGGAGTTATGGACCGTCAGTACACTCTATGCGTACTTGTACCTGCCCAGCAGTACCGTAGTTACGTTGATGGTTATAATAATCAAGTGTATGGGGACAGTAAGAGGCAGTTAAGGTATTACCATCATCATCAGCCACCCCAATATTCCCAATATCAGAGACAACAGATTCAGCAGATTCAGGAGAATCAGCAGTACTTGAGGAATTATCATCAGTTGTATCAGTACAGAGAACAGTATCAGCAATATCAGCAGTATGAGGGACAGAGGCAGAGGGAGGCTCAGAGGGAGCAGAAGACTCAGGAGCAGCAGAGGCATGTGCAGAAGCATCAGCAGGGGGAGCAGATCTACGAGAATATAGTGTCACAGTATCGGATGAGGATGTGCTATCATAATGATTATGAGAATGACGAGCAGATCCAGAGATTTTACTGGGAGCAGTGCTACAGGAGGGATGACAGTGATGCGACTGCGTACTACTATTGCGAATATGTAAGCGTTAATGTTGTTGATGGGCCTTTTGGGGAGAATTTGTGATCATTGGCGGTGATTGAAGGGGGCCGAGGGGCAAGGGGTGGAGAGAGTTGTGAAGAATTTGTGTGGTTTTGGCTCATTCGGTCATGGGGAGTTAAGGATGTGGATGGGATTCGTGAATCGTGGATGTGTGGGTTCCTCGTATTGTGTCTGTGGTTTTCAAGGTGATCGTGGCTTGATGGAGCGTTGAAAGTTGTGATTTATGGTTTCTTCGATGTTCTCGGGATCCAGGAATTTCGGATTTATTGATTCACTGGGAGGGGAGAACGGGGGATTAATAGAGAGCGAACCTTATGCAGATTATTTCGAAAATATTTCGGGGATTATGAAACAAGTGCTATTAAATAGTTGGATTGATGGCTTTTTATGGACGTCTTTCGAAAGTATTGGCGAAGGAATCTTTACACTATTGTTGGATTATCTATTGACCAATAATTCTCGTTTTTTTTCTCGTTGAGTTAGTGAAAGTTTAATCGTAAAAAAGGCATCCCGAGAAACTTTTAGAAATTATTTCCAATGTTTTAATGATAGCGGGATGTAGATAATTTTGAAAAATATCTGAAACTACGGAGTTAAGTAAAAGTAGGATCTTTTCGATAGTTTGCAAAATGTCCTACAAAATATGAATTTCGATGTTTTCCTTTCAATCTATGGGTCTCGAAGGTATTCAAAAAAGTATCATTAATTTCCCATATAATGATAAATTGACGACAAAAACCGCTACCTTTTTCATTCAGTCGTGATTGGTGATTTTTAATGCAATCTGAGTTTTTTCCTTATGACACAATTAAGATATTTGACAATAGTTCCGTCCAAAATTCAAAGAAGCGATCGTAAAGTATTTTCAAAACTGCTCCTCCATATTTAATTATCTAGCGGCTCTCCAATTGGCCTTTCAGTCACTGCATTCTTTGATTTTTTTTTTTTCAATGATCTAATTCAATCGGAATTTAAATATGCAAAAGTGATGGACATTTTGAAAAGAGTCCAAATAATCTGAATAATTCTTGGCACGTGTGATTTGCCAATAAACCGAGGCAGTGAAAACCGCCCTCTTCCCCCCTTCAACCTACGCCCGTCGATTTTTTTTTCGTTACAAAACAGTATTCAATATTATTTCTCTGACACCCATGGACTGATATCGAACTCGT
Source organism: Psyttalia lounsburyi (assembly GCA_030522865.1). Lineage (NCBI taxonomy): Eukaryota > Metazoa > Arthropoda > Insecta > Hymenoptera > Braconidae > Psyttalia > Psyttalia lounsburyi. The sequence continues at coordinate 25,374 of JAPYZN010000945.1, forward strand.
TCTTTTCTAGATCACGGTGGAATACATTAATGAACGTTTCATCGTGGTATGCAAGAAGGACCATTATAAAACACACATGCTGCATTGCATATCAACTCGATACAATCTATTATTTATAACGAGATTAATCGCAACGTGTAGCAATCTGCTTTGTATTTGTTGAATATTCAATTATGGTAAATTTATTCTGGGGAAACAATTAAATAATATACGATAAATAAAGACAACAAGAATCTTTAACGCTAGTTGTTTTCTTTTGAAGTGCTAAAACTTTGTAATATTAAGAAAAACGGAAAATAGTATTTTGAAAAAATTTCGGATAGGAAATATCTTATTTTTATCCCAAAATTTTTTATTACGGAAATCTTTTCACATTTAGTCGAGAAGAAAATCAGTTGTTGATTTTAATGAATTCATTCTTTATAAGAGAGACTTATGTAAATCTCATAATTCTTCAAAGCGAAGGAAATTTTCGAGTTTGCAGTAGGAAATCTTTTGAAAATAAGCAGATTTTTCATTTATTTTAAGGAAATTCCTGCTGAAAATTAGGGAAAACGGTTTAATTCTCATCAATTTGTATGAAAGTTGTGTATAATTGGGGGCCTGCTTCCGAGAGATTTATCTTATTGAAAGGGAGTCTAGCTATTGGAATTGAAATTTTTAGAGATCTCAAGTTGAAAATACGCCTCTGTTCAATTCGAGATTTCTATTTATTTGGAAATTCGTTCACTGATATACATAAGTCCTTTATTATTAAAAGTTCACCTGGCAAATCGTCTCCATAAAAAATCCATACTTACTTATTGCAGTAATAATTCCATAATTCTTATAAAGAACCTGAAGATTCTTGATTTAACAACTTTTTCCACTTTCAATGAATATTTTTTTGGGTCTCTTAGAGATAATTTTCCGGAAATTAAACCGCTTTTTGCTTCCAAAAATAAAAAAATATTCAAGTTCATTAGCACACGGTCATCTTTATTTTTATTCCAAGTTTCATTGTTTCATCGTATAAAAAGAATGTACAGAACTCAATTCACGTCGATGATTTAAATCTGACTATGATATTGATTTGAATATAAATCATTCTGGTAATCCGAGCGATGGACACGCGACATTATGAATTCGAAGGCGTTTTATCGCTAAGGAATTCGACGCCTCTGCAATGCATGCATCAGTGAGCAGCTTGAGGTTGTATCAAAAAGAAAATAAATTCGGTGAAGGGGGGAGGGAGGGAGATTTCAACGTGCTATTTATGTCGTGCATGATTCGCTGGTTCAATAAGCTGACTTTCGCACCGTTGACTTCCACCGGATCATCCTGCCTCGTATATTTTTTCGGTCGATACCATTTCAAAGATTGTCAAAGAAATTTTTTTTCAAGATTTTATGTCACTGATGTAAGATAATGAGATTGGAGGGTGGGCAATGAACTGATGGATTGGATTTTTAATGTGTTCCAGGCGAAGAAGGAGATTTATGACGTGAAGCAGCAGAGGCTGTGTCTGGCTCAGGATGAGTATGATCATCTCAATAATGCACTCACTACCCTTGGAGCATCGCGCACAAGTTGTAAGTAAATTTTTTTTTCAACTGGTTGATTGATAAGTGAAGGAGGGGAAGTGGAAACAAGTCTAGAAGATTGATTTGCTTGATTTTAAGAATATTTAGATAATGAGTGATGTTGAAAGATATTATTACAAAATCATTTTTAGAAAACTTTTTGTGGGCTAGAAACTGGTCATTAATTTTTCGGAGATAATTACGAAATTCATCAGATAAGGGCTTTAACCGAGGAGCATCTTTTTTTAATACTCTGGCAAAACGATTCAATTTTTCTCTTAATTTAATTGTTTCGGATTATCTCAATAATGAGCAGTTGTTAAGAAAAGATGTCAGGATATCTCTCTCACGGCCTGTTCCAAGAGATTCAAGAGAGGTCTCTCGACATTCTTAATGAAATTAATCATTTCCTAGATAGTCGACTAATTAATGGGATGAGTCAAGTGGAGTTGAATTGAAAAAGTTCATGCATAAAGGGATAGGCAGATAGATAAGAAGTAATTTATTCTTGGAAATTCAAACTCCCCGAGGAAATCACCGAATAAACAGCCTGTGCTAATACCAGTATTTATTCATAACAATTCAGGAATTGAGGAAATTACAGAATAAGTTCTGGTAAACTATGACTCGGTATTATCAATTCATGAATCTACGGTTATCTCAGGATTACAAAACATTTATCACTACCTAGTAATTGACTAATTAAGGAAACAGTAAATTTGGGAACATCAGAAGAGGCCTTATTAGTTATATGATTATCTATGAGCTGAGTGAATTAACAAAAAAAGTCAGAGACCTTTCCATCCCCAGGAGAATTGTCCGTAGTAAAAAACTTGTGACATTTCCTGAACCAACGGTTCATTCCGCAGATAATCACCTCATTAATAAAGATTGTGTATTTGACTTGGCCTCACATTAGTGGCATTTCACTACGATCTGAATAATCTCCGTGATCAAGTCACTGAGAAAATTAGAGTGTCTCGATTTTACAAATCCATAGAGAGCCGATATTTTATCACCGGCTGCCCATCAATCCCGTTAAACGTCTCAACATGTTTTTAATAATCCATTAGAATTCTCTTGATGCGATCCGCAAAGTCTAATACGATTATGATTTCCCACGAGATGGTAATGAATTTGTTCCTTAAAATTCTAGTGTGTTCGAGCTCTAGCTCACTCAGTACCAAGTACGACCCGGATCTTCTCAAGTCTGATGTGGCATTGGCGAGGGATCGGGTATCGAGACTCAAGAGGGAACTGGAGCAGATACGAGCTGAGATGAATTGCACTCAACGAGGAGTCAAAACCCTAGCGAAGTAAGTACATTTTCAATTCCTCTTCTCTCTAACAAGATCTTAAAACTCCCAGGTCACTACGAAGTGACGATATCTCCAACGAGTTTGAATTTTCCTCGCTCAATATTTTCTCAATATATCTGCAGAGGGAAATGTAACAAGATTTTGCAGAAAGCCTTTGTTGGTAGAATATTTTAGGGACTACAAAGAAAGTATCTTGTCGTTTTTACATAGCTAGTGACCAAACTATGCCTGACATAATTTGTGAGATGCAAAGAATTTTCGAGGCCATCTCACTGCTCATTTTATAACTGCTTAATTACCTCGCGAGAAATGCATGGCAGGAAACAAATTATTAAATGACTTTCCAGAGAAGCCACAGTTCTAGTAGAAACATCTGAATTTTAGTACTCAGATACTTTGGCTTATTTTGAGTCAATCTGAATCCCGAAATTCAGAACTTGCGAGTTCATGGATTTCTATTTCTTTAGATTCTAAAATAAATATTCTCTGATTTATGCGTTACTCGATACCTTGACTTGATGAAAGTTCAATTATTGCGCAATTACTGTAGTAATTCAGAAAGCGTTTTTTCATTCTTCGAATAATCTTTTCGAAAATGCGTTTTATTTCAAATCAGTAAATTGGTTCTGAAAAGTAGTTTTTTTTCCATTTTGTGGATTTGCAAAAAAATTCGTTTGTCATAAGAAACATTCTCGATTATTGTCTCTCAAGCTATTAATTTTCACGATATATTGGAACCGACTCTTCCGAATTTTTTTCATTAGTATTGTCTGCCGTTTCTCCATTATCATCGGATCGTGTTCAGAAATATCGTATCAAAGACTGAAACAATCGTTCATCCTTCTGAAATAATGTGTGAGGAAAATTACCCGATCATTTTCCTCTTCATTTCATAATTATTTAATTTCTCTGATAGTGAGAACAGTTAAGAGAACTTACGCGAAGAGTTTGTCTGAAGAAAACATCATGGCTGTAAGAAAGCTCCTCAAGCATTCTTCCCTCAGTCCGTCTGTTTGCGAGATTTTTTTGACGTGCTGTCTAGGAAACATCTTCACTTATCTAATTGCTCATTTCTTAATTGTGTAATTAACTCAGTAATGAGTGGTGTGACAAAAAATGATCAGGATACCTTTCTTGTATAAAATATCACCAACTGCAGAGACGATTCTCCACTATTTTTCCCTAGTACCTTCGTTAGTACCTGTGATATTTCTAAAATAACTTTGAAGAAATCCTCTGATTCATTTTATAACTACATTTGATAATTGTTCAATTAATCCGATGATGAATGACAAAAACAGAGAAAAGACTTTTGCAAGATATTTAATTCTCTTAATTGTTCTAAGCTACTTATGAGGGATTCTCTGCTTCCCTTATCCTCCAGAACAAACCAACCAATCAACTAATGGTTGATTTCCCAATGACTTTTCTAGCGTGGAACAAAAACTGAACGCCCATCACGGTGGTTGTTACAACATAACAGAAGCCCAGGCGATAATGACAGAGCTTCGTAACATTCAAAAGTCCCTCTCCTCTGGAGAAAAAGAAAAAGCCGAACTTATGCAATCCCTATCCCAATTAAAAGACGAGCTAACAAGGCTACAGCTCTGCGAGGGAAGTCCTGACGCGAGTACTTTGAGCCTTCCCCAAGAGAAGCTCAGCACGGCCTCGCAAACCGACTTATCCGGGGAGCTAGTTCCAATAGGTACACGCCTTGCTGAAATGGCGAGAATGAGATTACAATACGATGAGGCTCGAAAGAGAATTCAAGCTATTCAACAACAATTAGCAGACCTCGAGGAGAAAGTCACCCCCGGACAAACGGAAAGTGACAAAGACAAGCTTCTTCTTTTCCAAGAGAAGGAGCAACTTTTGCGGGAACTCAGGAGTATTACCCCGAGAACTAGGACCCACCAAGACATGAAGAAGATCCAATGTGAGATCCGAAGGCTTGAGCAAGATTTGAACAATGCATTAGAGCTCTCAAACAAGACGATAACAGATAGAGTGAGATTGCACGAGGAGAAACAACTCTTGCTCCAACAGTTGAGAGATGCTTTGAGATCTATGGCGATGTTGGAGGGCCAGTTGAAGACTCTGAGTGCGAGTACCCTCTCAGTGAGCAGCAGTTCGAGCTTGGGAAGCTTGAGTACAACGAGTAGCAAGGGGAGCTTGAGCTCAGGCTTGAGTTTCACGGACATCTATGGAGGGCCTCAGTGTCTAGGACCGGTGCAGCAAGAACGACCAGTGGATATGGTGGATCTACACAGGAGAGTCGATCGGTTGCTACGAGGTTCAGAGCAGAATTTAGGGAGTTTGGGGACTCCATCACCCGGGCGATCACAGCCAAGTCTCTCCCCGAGGTCTAGCCTGTCTTCCGTGAGTCCACCAGTCTCTCCTCTTTATGAAAATGCTCCGATGGGTCCTCCTCCTGCTTATGAGCAAGTGGAGCTCCAGAGGAGGCAGCAGCAGAGGCTTTTAGGTCCTGCCACGTCCCATTTAGACAGGTGTCAGCTTGAAGATAAACTCGCCGAGTTGAGATTGAGTCAGCAAGCCATTCAGGAACAAATAACTGCCAGCAATGAGAAATTGAAGTTTAGCCCGCAGCCACCTTTGGAAATGCAGAGTGGCAATATGTCACAGGGAAGTGGCTTGGGGAGGCCGGCTTTGTCACTTCCTCAGGAACCTCCGTTGTCGCCCATTAGTGAGACTCCACCGCCAATTGGGAGCAGATCCAGGGGGAGTAGCTCAGGGACCAATACCAGGTCTGTTTCTGCCGCTGTTTCTGATGAGAGCGTTGCTGGGGATTCGGGTGTCTTCGAGGCTTCCAATAGGAGGCGGCTGTCGGGAATGCAAAGTGTTGATACTACTTCGTTTGGGGAGATGAATTTGGAAACTGCTCAAGTGCAAATTAAATTGAGGTAGGACATTTTGATTTTTATGAGCAAAGAAGGGAAACTATTTAATGAGTGTTTGATATCCATTATTTACAAATGAGTATATTCTTCGATTCGCAGGCTTCAGAAATATTGTGTGATTGACTCATTTAATTTCACAATTTCATTGCTTAATTGTTATCAAAGCTATGTGGAATGTTGTTTTTTTTTCTAACTCGTTACTTCATTTATGTTATTTAGGTATTCAGTAGGTGACGGACTTCTCCATATCGGCATAGAAAGAGCGAGAAATCTGGCTGCTCTTTTCATACCTGACAACACTCGAGTGTAAGTTGAATTTTTCTATTTGAAGACCATTTCGAAAGATTACATGTTAGAGTATTTAAGGGGAGTATTAGAAAAAAACAGAAAACAGGTGAATGAGGCCCCTATTCGTCTTGCGTCAAAACGCACTTCTTTCTTCATCACATTCCCAGCATCGGTCAAACGCGCCAGATCTAAAATAGCCAGCACCTTCTGGCCTAGCGAACGAGTGAAAGAAACCTTGCATCACGGTCACTGTTGACTATGTCTTTAAATATGAGGTTTTTGTGTTTTCTTTTCCGTGGACTTTCGATCAGCTATTTAACGACATTCAGACGGATTGCATAATTACTTCTAGGAAATGATTCTCGTAAAAATCTCCATAATAATTTCTAGGCTGAAGTGGTGAAACGAAAGATATGTTAAGAATTCACGTGCGAATAATTCTAGAAATATCTTTTGGGGGAAGCGATTTGGAAGAAAAATACCTAGAGACTTGTTTTGTAGGCGATTTTATGGTTCTTGAGACATTCTTTCCTAAATTATTCCAGATGCGAACTGAATGTTCTTTAAAATATTCCGGGAACCATGCTGATAATGGGCTTAGAAAAATTCATGAGCAGATAATTTTTATGGAAAATTTAATGGCCTCAAAACATTCAGTATTGTGGTCTAAAGTTTATCATTTTTTGACGATAGTAATATATTAGTTTCCCCCAAGAATGCCTGCAATGAAGCATCTCAATATATCGACAGCGAAAGGATTAGAAAAACTGAAAGACCTTTTAATCACCATGGAATTCATGTTGCGAAATCAATTGAATATTCAAAATTATTTGAAACAAAAGTGATGGCGATGAATACAAAGGTCAGAGGTATTACTTAATTAATATATAAACTTTCTTCTTGAATAATTAAGAGACCACGAAATCTACCAAATGGATAATTCATTTTTTCAGTAAAAATTTCTTGGAAAATTTATGTTGAGAATGATACCACTCTACCTATTCTAAAGCCCATCCAACGTGGAACGCTATTCAGATTCGCTTATTTTCGATAAAAAATTGATGTAAAAAACTTCTGTATATCTATAAAGGTTTTCCAAACTCTTGCTTCTCCTGCTACCTCTTCAATTCTAAATAATCCTAAAATTCTCTACATCCCTGAAAGAATTCTTCTCTCTCACAAACCAAAAACCGAAATTCTTCAAACCCACGCACTCATCTGATCCTGCTCATGACATCAGTCTCCTCACCGATTCCTCTTCCCCTTGGCATGACGACCAAAAATTTCAAAACTCCAAGAATATTACCTCCCAAAACATCACTTCCACAAAGCGCGTAACTCAATTTTCCCCCACTCGTTCCAACGAGATCTCTCGAGAGATTGGAATGCAATTATGAAATCCTCTTGACTGGCAAGCGTGCAGGAATAATGTTTTTCACTTGAAAAAATCTCAGCGGTCTCAGTGGTGGGGAGAAAAGTAGAAGGGGAAGAGATGGGTATATTGGTGGAGATACCAAAGTAAGTATAAGGCATCTTGAGATATTAAAACCAACGAGAGAGGCACACAAGGCAAGTCCTCTGGATCAATGACCAGGCTACCGTGTGCCTGCGTTAAAACGCCGTTATGCAACGATTATCGCCAATTCCGTTGGTCGAGTGGCGCGTACCAAAGAATTTTCGTTGCCTCGGTCATTGTAAGCCACCCCTCCCTCATTTTATAATAGAGAAGGGGAAAAATCATAAATATGAGACGGAGAAAGGCCAATGGATTTAGAATGGATTCAGAGTACATTTATCATCAGCAATTCTCCTAACAGGATTGATATTAATCCCCTTGATATTGAGCTCCTTTTATCGACCTTCTGCCACTACTCATGACTATTCAATTGACTCTAGAGCCCCTTTGACATGTCAGACTCATGCTTGATGTTTTGTGTATACAGGTATATCAAGGCCGCTCTACTACCCATGCAACCGCCGATCAATCACATGTGCTGCACTAAAGCTGTGACGGATTTGCGAAAACCAACGTTTGGGGAGAGCTTTCCAATTTCTGTTCCACTCAATAAATTGTATACGAAAACACTACAGGTTAATGTTTGGTGTACCAGCGGTGAATCTGAGGAGTGCTTGGTAAGAATAATTTCATTAAAACTGATAAGTTTTATGAGGCAAAGGCCTTTTTTTGTTTGTATTTTAGAGTTATTTTCTAATGACTCTGTGAGAACAACAAATATTTCTGTTCTACAAACTAGAATCAACGAAAGTTTTCACGTCCCCGGATAATTTTAGTGTGGTCAATCCCCAGATGAGTTCAAAATTGAAAAACATTCTTCTCCAGTTTGATGTTTTTATAAATTATTTTTCTTTCGAGGTAATAACGTACTTTCAAGATGTATATGATCTACGCGGGTAATTGGAATATTGATTCAAAGTAGTGAAACATGGCAACTAGTTTTCTAATTTTTTCAATTTTGGAATTACATGGATATAATTTGGATATCATTATTTTATATCTAAAATAATTGTATAGGTTGTATATATTTTAAACTATTTTTTACCACAAAAAGAATTGTGTAGAAAGAAAGGTTGTGACTTTGAGATTGAGAGCTGCGGTTTTCTACAGACTATTTATTTATTAATTTTTTGGAAGTTGATTAGGCTCTTGGGGTTCAAGATATTGCAATTCATCAAATACGTGGGCTTCAATTTTCGTGAAATAAGTATTCAATTATTACGGAATAAGAGCAACAGCTGTTCATGAACTTGAACCGATTCAGAAAAAAAACATTTTCGCATCTCCATCTCGTCACCTTAATGCAGCTAGTCTATTAAACAAATCTCATTGCAGACTAGATTATCTAGATGATGTATAATTCTACAATGCAAGTTTATTTTCAAAGAACAATTATTTAAAACAATTTCTTCAACGATAAAAAGAACTAATGGAATCCATAGTCCGCCTGACATTTTATCTCAACTCTTAGCAGTGAATTACGCAAAATACTCTCTCAAATGCTAAAAATTGATTGTTTTCTCTCTCTTCACTGTTTCAGGGTTCGGCCCAAGTCTCACTTGCAGATTTCAGTCCCGAGTCCCCATCCGTAAAATGGTACAACATCCTCTCCTTCCGTTTTATGCAGCCATCAACCCCCGAGACTCCCTCCTCGTCCACCTCCTCGAAGCACCGTCATGACAAGCAGGAATCGGACATCTCGGTTTACCGAAGCACCCAGTCCCAAAACACCAAAGAGGAGAGCAGCGACGAGAGCACCATCATCAGTTCGCAGACCTCCACCCTGACCCGCAATCAGGGTTGCGAGGAGCTCCAAACGGCTGTCTCCCTTCGCCTGGAGGAGCTTGAGATCTGTCTAGGGAGTCCTGAAGAGGAGGACGAGGAGCGAGACAGTGACAGTGGAAGTGAGGATAGCGATGAGGAGGGCCTCCTCGGGGAGTTTATGACGGAGGACAATGTCCTGGAAGATGTTCTGGAGCACGAAGAGGAGGAGGAGGAGGAGGAAGAGGAGGAGGGAGAGGAAGCGGAGCTCGAAGAGTGCACGAAGACTCAGGACAAGGAGACCAACACCGAATGCATCTTCATTCCAGAGCAGGGCAAACAGAGGAAATTGTCAGCAGCTGGAGTTGTTCCTGGTGCCGTCCATGACGACAAAAACTCGATCTTCATCAAGAGGAGCCAGACATTTTCGCCCAGTGCTGCCGTTAGCAGAAATCATTATATCTGTCGGTTAAATAGAAGTGACAGCGATAGTTCGATGCCTCTCTATCGTCGAGGTGGACCTTTCCAACGAAATTCTGTGGAGAGGAGGTCGTTACGCTGGAGGAGACCATCGTCAGCTCTAAGCTGCAAGACAGTCTGCAAAAAGTCGACTCATTTATCCCAAACTGCCAGAACTTCACTAGATCTTGAGCTTGATCTTCAGGCGCAGCATGCAAGATTGAACAATCTGCATGATGAACTTAATAGGCTGAGGGATCTCAAGCAGAGGCTGGAAACTGCCAGGGAGAAGGGGGATGCTGATCTTGCTGGGTGGCTATTGGAGGACCACAAGTTTCAGAGACTCATGGCTCAGGCTGAGAGCGGAAAAAATGGGAAGAGTGCGGAGGACAAGAAGGTGGAGAAGATGCTGAAAAAGACTTCTAAGGAGATTTATAAACTGAGGAAAACCAAGGCGGGAAAGGGGAAACCTGATATTATATCTTTTAAGTAAGTTTGGTTCATTCGTACTACACATCTCCTCATCTACTTTTCAATTTTTTAGGACGAAAAAAATATTGAATTGAAATTCCCAATAGTTTGTGATGATTAAAACAATTGAATTGAATTGGATTGTCGAAGTAGAAATGGCTATTTTGTCAAGTTGTCAATGATTTGTAAAAAGTGAATTGATTTTAGGCAAAACTTTCAAGCAGTCATCAAAAAATTGGTCTTTAATTGGTTGACATTCTGTACTTTTGTCTACTGGAAAGATTGAAATCTTGCTGTTTATTTATGTTGAAAACAATTGAATGTTGTCAGATGTTTAGTACTTACACTTCCACGAAGAGGCATTGAACTTGGTTGGGTGGGGAAACAATTATTGAAATTTTCAATTTCGCTGAAAATTCAAATGTTCTCAAATGACATTCACTTTTTTCTCCAATTGTGAATTTTCAATAACAAATAGTTTAATTAAATTGATATTCTTTGAAATTTCAGAGAGGCTAAAAATTTCTCAAAAATGTACGGAAAATGTACGGAAAAATTTACTCAAAATTGTATTCAATCAGTCACTCTCGAGTTTGTCAACCGTCGACAAGACTGAAAGATATTTCTTGTTATGAATTTCTTTGGAAACAATACATTTCCTCTCGAAATGTTTTTGCTCTCTGCGGTGAATGTTTTTTAACGCTTAAAAATGTGTGATATGTCAAAACTAACATTTTTTTAATTGAAATTTTTCAGGGAAAAAATGGCATTCTTCACTCGAGTGACCCTTAACGTCCCAGTTCTTCCCCCAGAGGAGCAGGAATCCTTGCAAATTCACCACAAACGTCACTCATCTGAGCCTTGCCCGGGCCAAACCTCTCGTTCAATCACCCACACCTCAGCCATAAATTCAACGATAATAAGTGCGCGATTTGACAATAGAGAATCCTCGAAAACCAGTGCAAGTGTTCAAGTTACAACGCATGATACTGACATGAGTAAACCAATAGGGGAGAAAACTGATGATAGAAGTGAGGAAACAAATGGTGAACCGAAGAGGTATGAATATGTCGTTGACAGAGTGCTTGGTGTTGAGGTTTAGAAAGAGAGAAGAAAAGAAAAAAAAACAAATAAATCATTGTAAATATATAAATTATTTAATTCCAAACAAATGTTCGATAAAACTATTTAACTCATAAATTCACGCCTTCAAGTCTTCACTTCAATCTGTTTCCTATTTTTCATCGATAAGTTTATTGAGGAATGGGGTACGTCTCCCACCGAGCAGCTGGACTGCGCCTAAAAACGAAGAGAAAAAATGGAAAAAAAGTAGAAACCTGTGCCTTTAATATCTAAATCCCCTTCAATAAATTTTAGAATGTATTTATAAGACGAGAATGATTTCTGTTAAGGATGTTTATCTGAAACAGTTGACAGTAAATTTTTTTCCAAATGACAGAGAAAATCATATCTTTTTCATGTTTTCAATGAAATCAAAGTTTTAAATATCGGAATTAATTGCTTGAGCACCCGAGATATTTCCTCGGCCATTGGATTCAGTATATTTTATTTATGTTATCTTTTATTTTTATTTTCAACTTTTTCAGTAGTTGAACTATTAATAAGAGCGGATCATTTAATTTCATTACAGGTACTGTAATTTCTCTACAAAATTACAGAATTATTCTCGGGTATAAGAAAAAAATCATTTTTGAAAAGTGGATAAACATCCTTAAAAACAAAAATTAATGAGTGCCTACATTTCTGTCTATACTGAGCTACGTGATTTTGCTGTGCTGTGTAATTTAACAAGTGCCTTAAAAGATACGAAAAAAAAATCTTGAGACGAGGGAAAGATAAAAGAAGAAAAAAATCCTTAATTCAAATGGTGATTGATGACATAATATTTATGAACATCACGTCTGCATAAGCCTCACAACATTCTGATAAATTAATGACATCAGTCCCCGATTTAACTGCAGAGTTGAATTAATGGCTTTTTGGATAATTGAGGGTTTATAATCTCGGTAAATGCGCACTCTTAATATCTAGTGATTGAGGCGGAAAATAATTCTCGAGCGTTCATTATTTTTCTTCAACTCTATTTTTGTTCCATAAATTGTATAAAATGATAGACCTCCCGCGGAACTGATTGAATGAAAAAATTTTGCATGAATATACTTACGAAATAAAATGAAGAAATAGAACTATCTTCTAATATTCAGCGTCAGAAAGAGTTGGACAAAAATTTATCTTTTTATAGGCTTTTATTTTATAAATTTAAAGAAATCAATTTGAGAATTATTTTCTCTGAACCCAGACTCAAATTTCAATCGAAATCCTAGAAGACTGACTAATTGTCTCGTGCAGGTTATTTCGAAATAATTTAATAAGATCTTTGGTAAATATATAGCATCACTCTCTCACCATCGATTTAAAAAAAAAAAGAGTGTACTATTAGATTCTATGGCGAGAATTAATAATTTGAAAATCGTTTGTATCTAAAAAATTTGATATGAGAATTATAAACCCCTCCACATGACCTGGAACCAAGGGCGTGGAGGTGGTGATATTTGATCTTAACGACAACACATGTTGATACGGACGCAGACAAGGGACAGGACACAGACGATGATAAAATTTAACCCCTCTGATCCCCCAACGGAGGGATCCGTCCAACGCCTGCGACTCTCTGTGGCAAAAAAACTTTTAAAAAATTTTCAAATGAAAATAAAAAATCTTAACGAATGAGTTACACGGTTAGGGAGAAATCACGGGGATCACTCTGGTGAGGGGGTGACACTGGGTTCTCACCATGAGCACTCAAGTAACCAATCCAAAAAAAAAAAACAAAATTCAAATTTATGTGCACTGGTCACATAAAATCTGATATATTTTCCATCTCATGTAAGCACCCAACGTATTTATATCCATAACATTTTCCGACGCTTATATTTCAATAATGTTCAATTCGGATTTAAATATATTAATATTTGTTCAAGTTAGTTGGAATTATGTGTGAGGGAATGAAACTATTTATTTACCAGATCTTTTGTCATTGCATAAAATCGTCTATGAAAAATTATACTCTAAACATAATAAAATTTTCAGATACAGAAATGAAATATAACAAGAAGCTTTATAGAAATGGAGGAAATTGCATTCATCTCATTCCTCATTTTTTCTTGTTCAAAAATGCTAGAAACTAGTTGATCTAGACATGCAAGGCACTAATGAAGGAATTATCCTCGTACCGGTATTAAAGCGAAAAAGGAAAACAAGAGACAAAAAATTGTAAAAAATTATTAGAAATGATTACGTGCGGAATTTTAGTTTTAAAAGACGATTAGGACTTCCGCAGTTCAACGGAAGCCTTATATCGTTCGTGAGGCAAATGAAAGGGGATAATCAGGAGGGAGGAGCACTAGGTTTTTATCACATAAATTGAAAGTCGAATCTAGCGAAAATAAAACGAGAATAAATGAAGAAGAAAACATTGAGAATGTTATTTTAAATGATAAAATTCAATTTTGTACATAATATTGTACATATGCTGCGACCGATTGCGTTACCTAGTTATAAATATTACTCTAAATCTTCATGATATCTTTTAGATATATATATATAACGTTGTATGTAAACAGAATTATTTTTTAGATACACGAGAGTAACAGGAGATGATCGTTTGATAATTAACCCATTATAAATACTGCGTACGAAATGACGAACAGATGATTAAAAAAAATTAAACAGAACAATTAGCGTATGATGATGGAGTAGAGAACAATACCCATGTATTATTAATGTTTACAATGAATGCTTTGTAAAAATGGTTCGTATATAAATAATTGAAGAAAAATTAAACACTTCCTGGTTTTCTTCTGATTATTCTAATTCCCATTTAACCGAAATTCATTGAATAACTAAAAATAAGTCAAATATTACCCGTTGTTTCAGCAACTCGGAGAGTGTCCCCGAGTTATTTCATTAACTCGGGCCACTACGTGGCTATCTGACTTACCATCAGAGTAAAAATTTTAATCCAATTATTTTGTAGAGTAAAATGATTATTTTGGAAAACACAAATTGTCAGGCTCTGTGTAAGTTAATTATTGAGGGCATACGAATTCATTTTTTGAAAAATAATCATTTCACCCTACAAAATGATTGGATAGAAATTTTTACTCTGATGGTAAGTCATAGGACCACTCGATGATATTCTATCTAACATAAATATTTCAGAATCAGAGTGAAATTAATTTAAATAAATTAATTTAATTACAGCCGAAAAAAGGCCAATGAATTTCTCCACCCATTAAATGGATAGATGAGACCAAAAAATCTAGTGATTCCCTTTGCTGGGCACCGCTACCCTCGACGGACTCAAAACTGATACAGTGATCTTATACCTGATGAGGGAATGACAAGCAAATGTACCCATAGAGTTCAGCCGATTCTGCAGATTAGAAACCTGCGGAGTGTATATTTTCTCCGTTTTCCAGCGATTTAAAAATTGAAAAAAACTCTATTACACCACCCGTCGGTAAGATAGTCTGTGACGCACTTGCCCGCCCATGCCTCTGCCTAACCGCCGTCCTTCACCGCTGCACTACCACCACCACCGAAGACCCGCATTTCCAAAACAATGCAGCGTAAACCCCGAGATACTACAATGCATTGGTCGACAGTCTCGCGTGCCGCACGTGCGGCTGTTGCATCCTCCTCCTCTTTATACCTCAAATCACATCGTCCCACACCCAAATAAACCCCCGAAATGACATCCGACACGACAACAACTCCTCGCCAATTCCTGGCATATCCAAGTGGTGCGTGAGTTGAGCGTGACAACGATCACAACACCAAAACAAAGCCCGAAAGTCCCGAGCTCAGTTCAAACGCAAGTGGAAACCATGAGTGAAAAATAATTCCACTACCCGAGATGTTGTGTTTTCAATCCGTCCAGTGCTCACCAGAGCATGCTCGACCACTCCTCGGTCACCTCGGACGCTAACACGAGCCCCAGCGAGTGGCCTTCGTCGTAGTTCATACCTGGGCGTCCGCTCGAGACGTCTCCTAAACATTTTATTTTATTTCTCCCCGAGTGTTATTTCAAGTGAAGAAGAAAAATAGCAAAATCTCGCCCTTCAACGGCTTATCCTCGATATTTTATCATCAGCGTAACATCAATCATTGAGATGCTAGCTTGTTGCCAGCATGAGAACGATCACGAGGATAATGTAGCAGAGATTATCTCAAGACTGACTTACAGTGAGTTTTTTGTACCCTCTATTATTCGATAATGTCTGAGCTCATCTCCGTCGAGATGAGTCCAGGGATGCTGGATGAATGTGGGTTTTGAGGTTAGGTAGAGCTTTCAGAAGATAATCAGAGGCTTGAAAAAAATCTCCGAGTTTTGTACCACATTCCAAGCGCGAACTACCTCATTCAGGTCCTCTACAATTTTTTTGCGATTTTTTCTCAATGAGAAAATTGTCAGGGCCTTTTAAAACTGTTTTTTTTTACAGTTTTGTGCTTGGCGGGAAAGTTTCGTTGATTTTCAAAAGACCAGTCGATAAACAGCTGACAAACTTCTCATGTTTACGTAATGCGATCGTGCGAGCTGGGTTGGTCGTTTCAATAACAAATGAAATATTTGTATCATGTCAGACGGTAATTTCCGGCTTCATGAATTTTATTCATTATAATCAAGATAATGCGTCTCCAATGGGGCCTGATCGATTTTTCACGTATCATGAACGTCATTCTATTAATAGATTTTGTTTGAAATAATTCATGTTGAGCAATAGCCATGAGTGCTATTTTTACTCATGGAAATCCTTCCGTTGAAAATTTTTAAAGGACAGAGGGTGGCGTACTATCGCCAGTGACTGTCATTTGCACCCTCGGCCAGCGCGCGAAATAGAATTAAAAGTAAATATTGAAATTTACGTTAGAGGAATTGAAACTCTGTATATCAAGGGAAGTTTATACTCAAACGGAGCCTCAGAGGAAATTAATTAGAAAGGCAGATGAAAGTTCACTGCAAAAAATCTGCCAACGCGTGCGGAAGTACCAATGGACTCTCCATTATCTTCTCTACATTGAGCAACAAATTGCCTCTGCTAAGGAATCATTTTCAAGGATCCCTTTTCCACTCCTGTGGTCCTTCACCATCTTCAAATATTACAATTGCGTTGGTTTATATAGTAATTATGCTACATTTGACCTTGAATAAACCCTCGCTGTTGTTATTTTGATTTCAATTGGGGATTTTCTTCGGTAAAATAATTCGTAGTAATTCTGAATGTTAATAATTGTCACCGAAGGTCGTTCTTTCAAGATCAAGTGTAGCATAATCATCTCATATTGCAAAATAATTGCGACATTTGGAGACGTCCCTCAGACTTTGCAGGTCTAGAAATGACTGGAATGAAGAATTGAGTTTAAAAAAAATGATTCCCTCGCTGGATCAGTCCCAGAGTTCGACCCTGAGTTAATGAAGATTCATTTGTTCAGTAAATATTTCTGGTAAATTATCCTGGATCCTATCCTACTTACTTCAAATCCCATCCAATCATATCCTGTGACGTTACGAGAATGTGGAACGCTATATAAATTCCACTCTTTGATATAAAAATGAGCTAACTCATCTTTATATCATCTTTATATCATTCCGCACGATCTAGTGTTTACGTAAATTAATGTAATTTTCAACGGACACTTATCGTTGGTTATTGCAGATATTTTAACGTGGTCGTCAATATCAATAGCAAACTTCTGAAAATGTGAGGAAAGAGATGTAATTTTGTCATGTTTAAAAATTTACACCGCAAATACTCCGTTTTTTAATGTTTGCCAGGAAATGCCAAGCAAATATTGAAAATTAGAATTGAGTGAATGGGAAATTTTCAAAACTCATAAATACACGCTAACAAAGCGCATAGGCTAGGGCCACTCACAAAGTAAAACTCGGTCGTAAAGTCTATTATTTATAAAGTGAACCTATAACTTGACGTACGAGGTATGAATACAGTTAAGGCTAGTAGAACGGGTAGCCACGGCCTCACCATATTTCATTGTGAATACGTAGAAAACGAGACGTCATGGGACTGCATATTTTTAGGTGTTTCAGGTTAAATATAGAATGATATGTGCTGTTTGATTTCTAAAGATTAGAATTTTAGTAGTATATACTTTGTATGTAGATACTTTATTTAGTATATACTTTATATATCCCGCATATTGATTAGACGTAGGTGTGAATTTCGGTATTATACAGGGATTTTGCCACGCCATTCATAAATTCGGGAGTTGATAATTTACAGAAGAAATAGTATATTATGATGCTAGGACTCAACCAATTGCGACTTATCGGCTGCCATAACTGCCCGATAAGTAAAATTTATCCTCCAAGGAGGGTAAGTAACCACAGACAGTAGCGCC
>JAPYZN010000946.1:0-22387 GCA_030522865.1 Psyttalia lounsburyi
TGTTTTTAGGTTTTACGGTTTTGGATTGTTCTTTTTTTTTTTTTTTTTTTTGGTTCAATCACGTTATAGTTTGCGGCGCATTATCATTATACGGATTTTGATTTGGGGGAGTTTTTTTTCCTTTGATTAATTGTTCATTGATTCTGATAAGGTAGGGGGAAAATTGTCGGGGGTAATTAGTTAATCGTCTTTAATCTGCTTTAAAATCGCTTGCTTATAGAACGGACTGGCTTGGATACAACTGGTAAGAATACAAGTTTTTTTATTTTTTTTTATTTCCTTTTACATACGGCTATTACTTCGATATAGGTAGGTAGTTAGTATGTAGTTGTCGACACACAATTCAATGATTATTGGGCATTTTTTTTTTTTTTCATTACGGTTTATACTGTTTACTGCATTGTTTAATTGTTTAATAATTAATAATGTTTAATTGTATGTTTAGTTAGTTAGCTATAACGTAGCTCCTCATCATAATTATGCGGTTTGGAATCTACGCTTTGTAATTGGGCAGGTAAATTCCCGTGGCGTTTACGATCGTCTCGTTGATCGGCCCGCGATGTTTCTACGCAATTACAGATTGCCACTGGCTGATGGTAATCTCAGTGCTCGTTTCGTGTGCGGCAACGGCCATTTGTAATTGGTAAAATTTCGGAGTGGAGATCGACGCGACGCCGGATCGCAATGACACGGGTCTTGTCTGATGGGAAAGTGGGAGAGACCATAGTACACATATAATATTATGTTAATATACCCTATCGCATTAGTAATTGCAGTTAATCAATATACGTGTATTTAATCAGCGTTCCGAACTCCTTGCCTAAATGAAATCCTGATTTGAAGTTATATTTTCGTTCATTCGAATGGAAAATTGGGATTTGTTTATTTCTTTGTTGTTGTGTTGGGGAATATTTTGTTTTGATAATTTTTTGGGGGAGGGGGGACATTTTTGGGGGGCATAACGGGGCAGTGGGCGAGCACCGATCAGGCTTTGGGTGGGCGTTCGGTCTATGTCGGGCCCCTTTGTATAATTTTAGTATTTTTTTTTATTTTTTTCTTTTTTTTCATTTTTATTTATTTTTTTTCGTATAAAATCAACACTGAAGGCACATTCTATCGGACGAGTCGGCCCAGTGTGTGCTGTGAGTGAGATTGGGCGCGGGGCCCGTTTTAATTGGCCTGCCTATATTTAAATCGGCCACCGCAATCGTTCTTTTAACCGTTTTTTCAGGTATAATTTATACAACCCCATTTTTTTTTTAATTCTTAGAAAGAAAACGGTTGTCGAGAGCCTCGGGCGGATATTATTGCTAAATATATTAATAAATATATAATTTTTTTTTTATTCTTGGAGGGGAGGACTTTAGTACATTTTTGCCAGGTTCAGTGAGATCGAGAGGTCCGAGTTGGGAGTAATGAAAATTTTTACACGAAATTGGGCGGCGGGAGGGGGTGGGGAGCGGGAGAAATGGAATAATTTTTCCTTCCTCTTTCTTAATTCTCACTTTATTTTCATTCGTTTTTCTTTTTGTGCTCGAGGCTCTTGTTTTTTTTTAATGAGAACGATTGAGGCCGGGCCCCGCGCAAGAAACTGTTATTCATGTGACGGTATTTTTTAATATTTTTTTAAAATCCAGTTGCCTTCTTTCTATTGCGTCGGGTTTTGGGGGTCAGTTCCGCATTTTTCGCTTTAAGTCGAAATGGCTATTTCAAAATTGAGAGCCGGACCGGCGCTCGCGCGTACTCACCCAGGCTAGTAAATAAAAATACGTCTAATAATGAGGTTTTTTTTTTTTCATTTTGTCGCGCCGGGAAAATCGGAAGACCGCGTAAATTATTCTGCAAAAAAAAATTGAGGGGCATTTCTGCCCCAGCGGGAGGGGATCGTCGGCATTTTCGTGGACGGAAAATAATTTTGAAATTATAACCAGTGGAGCCGAGAGGTGCGAGCAGCGACGTCGGGACATCATCAACGTCGGCTGTCGGTTGTGATTAATGGAATTTTGGAAATAAAAACCAGCTTTCGAAATTCATCCCGATGGAGTAGAACATGTCGGCTTTTTTTTTCTTTTGCAGAATAAATTTCCACGCACTTCCGATTTTTCCGGGCGAATTGTGTGGGAAGTGGACGATCGAAAATTGATTCATGTGTGTGTGTGTGTGTGTGTGTGAATTTTTTGTTAATGAATCTCGAGAACTTCGTGAAGACGAAGTGAAATCCGTCGGCGGGGGAAAGCCGGAAGAATTCTGTCATCTCCCGGTGAAAATATATTTTCAAATTCTTAGGTTAGGGGGGATCACTTGCACATTCTCTTACTCTAATGCTCACCCTCTGACAATGGCAGAACTACAACAATGTGGGTGCGTTAATTAATTATTCGAAGCTTGCAACTCCGGGGTCAATCATCGTCTCGAGATCATCGACAATTAACATATGTAATTGTCATCCTCAATTCGATGGCTGACCCCATCACGGAATCTACTACTCAAACAATAATTTCCGTGGAAATCATTTAAATACTATTGTAGGGTCGAACGTTGTTTAATGGTCAAACGTTCGATTTTGTTAAAACGTTGCGATTTAAAAAAATTAGCTAACTATTCAGATATAAACGTAAACTCAACAATCAGAGACGATCACTGGGGAAGATTATCGATCGATGCTATTACCGATTGTTGATTTTAATCGATCGATAGCGTCCAGTGTCGAACATCCGCTTCACGTACTCGTTGACAGAGGGTTTGGAAATGTTCTCTTTTCTCCACGATTTTGATAAATCGGTAAATAAAAATCGTCTAGCGCATCCCCACTGTTTTTATAAATCCTAATTAGGGAATTTATCGTAGCGCATCGAGCGTTTTGCGCATTTAACCTCAGAATAATTTCCCCCCAAACCGCGAAAATGCCGCGCGGCAGCGAGTGATTGAGCCGATCCGTTGGGATCGGTTTGAGGCATCGGTTGAATTTTCATTAAACTCAAAACCAGTTTTACAAGTTTATTGTCATTAATTCGTATACTCTGTATCATCTTGCGGTGAATTTAGAACACAAAATTGGCGGTCAAATGGATTGAATCCGCGGGTAATCGAGCGATTGGCTGAAATTATCCTGAGGCTGGCGTGAAAAATTTCAAATTCATTTCCATTAATTTTCCAATTATCGCTATTCTCACAATCTTAATTATAATTTCGCAATTTTAATCATGTTAGCACACCAATTAGTCGAATTAAGGTTAATTTAGGGTTACGTTAACGTCCGAAAAATGGCTCGATGTTTATCCGAGATCTAGGGACGAAAAATCATTTGTTTTTCACTCTTGGTGACCGTTGTTTCGACAGTGAAGGTATCTAGGGTGATGTAGGATTGGGCTCAGAACGGATAGCACAGAGTTCCAAACGCTCTCTGGTCTACAGACATTCAATATTAAACAGATCAATCAACTATGTCGTCGTATTATACCGCTAGGATAGTTTTCATAGTCGTAAGTATATCAATAATATAATATCATTAGTATAATTAATGCATCAGTTTTTTTTGTGTATATTTTTTTTTCTCATTTTTTCTTCTCTCTCTCTCTCTCTCTCTTCATCATTTCTATCATCGCTCATCATCATCAGCAATTGAACTGTTTTTCTCATTGATTCAGTGTTGTTTTCCTTTGGAGAACGTATATGCCTTCAAAATGTTATCTTTTTCACTCTCTATTTATTAACGCGCCTATACTTTTTTGTGATTCGACGACACGGGGCTGCGTCCGTGTCACTCATTTATTTTGTTCATTCACTGGGTCAATGTTACGTGTCTGGTATCGGTTATCTGTCGTTAATCATTGTTTCTTTCGTAATTATTATTAATATTATTATTTCTTGTTTTGCTTTTGTTTTCTTTTCATCTGTTATTTAACTATTTTTCACTCTCGTCGTATTCCCCCGTTTATTACTTAAATCTTAAATTTATAAAGCTAAACGTATAAATGATGGGTAAGAAACTACCGCGCTTCGCCAAATAATTAATCTCTCATTTTATCTGGAAATTCCATCAACCGCGCGACTTGAGGGGGTTTTTTCGTGCGACTCGCTCAGCCCCTTCACGCTTTATTATTTATTTTATCACACCCTCCGTCTGCCTTTTTTCTTAACCTCTCTCTCGCTCTATATCGCTCTCTCACACTCACACTCGAATACAATTTTTTTGCTCTTCTTTTGCATTTTTAAATTAATTTTCGATAGACGTTTTGATGATCTCGCAGCAATCACGTCCGCGATTTACGATTCAAGCGGTCCCGCGCCGTCTCTCGCGGCATCTCGGAGGAACTTCGTTTCTTAATTAATTATTATTATCGCCCCGCTCATTGAAATTTGTTTCCTTCGTGTTTTCTTATTAATTTGTCTTTTTTTTTTTAATCGTCATTCGACAGCAAACGATAAATATATTGGCGAATATATTCTCAATTGCTCACGGCGAGAGGCAGGAAAGTAAAACGGAAGAGGAGGATCGCGAATTTCCATGGAAAAATGGGCATTATCTTTTGGGGAAATTGTTCATCATCGGGAAGTCGATGGTTTTTTAGCCGTCATGTTACACCGAATTCATTTCGTTTTTCAGATTTTTTTAAAATCGTACGTATTAAGTAATAATTTATCCATTAGCTTTTTTTTTTAAATTCAATTAATCTTATAATCTTAACTCTTATCATTAGTTTAATTATTATTAAGTATTTTATAATTTTATTAGGTTCTTTAGATCTTTCGATAACACGTACGAAGTGGAAGAAAACCTTTGGGTGCGGGGATTCGGGACACTTTTTTTCTTTTTTTTTTGTCTGGGGGGGAAATTTTAATTTCTCGGGAAACTCATGTCCCGCGCGAAAATCTGCGAAAATCAAAAAATCGATCGGATTACTTATTTCTGTATGTGGTACATTCATATTTCCTTTTTTTTTCTCTCTCTCTGTTGAAGTGTTTTTTTTTTTTACTCTTTAATTTTAGTTAACGTGTGTCAGTTGCGTGTCACTCTCTCGCACTCTACCTCACGCGTTTTGAAATTGTGATTACAACTTTCGGTCGTAGCTTCTATTTTTTTTTCTGCTGAATATTTTTGGTTAGGCTGATTATTTCGATTGATTTTCACTGATTAGTATTTTCTTCGTCGCTTAGTTGCACTCATCAATTGTGTTGCCATGCTTTTTAATTTCTATTTAATCGGTTTTGGGTTTTATGTTTATACCGGGTTATCTGCTTCGGTTTCTCCATTCGGCTATTCTCGAGTCGGTACTGCCCACGCGGGCCAGACCCTCTCGCCATTTATCAATTTTTTTTCCAAGTTCCTCTGGCTTCTGCTGCTGCAATCCCTCGTTATCAATCGCTTTTTTAAAATTATTTCTTCAGCGCAATCTGTCGGTTCGGTGGGGCTTTGCGGGTCGTTCTGGTGGTCACCTGGAGTAATCGACAGGTGTACCAACTGCTTCAAATAAAAAATCCTGTGGTTATGGCTGTATTTCGTCGGCTGACGCTATTGGCAATTGTGGAAAAAACTCGTAGAGTTACGGAGAAAATTATCATCAGTTTTGGTAGTTATATTTAATCGACAGATTGCTCATTGCGAATTGCTGATGCCAGTGCGTTACAGTTAATATTCATTACTTTGCGATATCGTCCACTTGACGAGCGGACGATCTCAACTCATCTGCGTTCAACGATTGTTTCAATTATTCATTATTATTACATTATTGCATATTTGTTATCTGTGGCATTATTGGGTGTGATCAGCGAAAGTAAATGTATTCAATGAAAATTATAATTGTTTAATGGTAAATGAGGAGTACTGTCGGGCACGGTGATTGCGGATCGTTGCATTTTCTTATCGTTTTTTTTTTGTCAATAAATACCTCTGTGTTATTATTTTTTTTCAATAATTTATTCTTCCAGTTTTATGTGTCATCTGTATTTGTGTTGTACATCAATGGATACAAGTTATTCTGGGCTGTTTATGTCAACGGAGGGGGTCCAATTTACCGAAATTAACGTTGTACGCGCGCGTCGTAACGAACGTTGACCGTAAAGCGACTTCGTAGGATTTTTTCATTTGTTTTGGTAATTGTTGTTTAAGGACGCGCGGGCAGAATTTGATGGAGTGGATGCAGTGGGCATCTGTTGCGGAAATTTTGGGGATTATTCAACTGTCGACTGGGGGTTTTTTCAATTGATATCTTGAATTCAGAGCGAGATAGCCAAATTTTTGGTAAAATCTGTTTTGTAGAGCGAATTGAGAGCTACAAAAAAGGTCATTATAATTTTTTGCCTAGCTCGATCAGGCTCAGAGATACTCCTGGAAACGTCTACGAAATATGTTCATATGTGAGAATCATTAATTCAATTGTTGGGGTTCGATTCTGCCCATTCATCCTCGAACATCGTTCGCCGTGTTTAATCGATATTATCTCAGAAAAAAAAACGCTCTTTTACCGACGGATCAGCACGAGCTGGACGAGCTGGCCCATGCGCGCAGACGTAGGTAAGGGTCACCCTTTCCGAGACGATTTTTTTTAAAAAACTCTCATGGACTTTATTAAATTTTCAGTGACGGAAGAAAATATCAAACGATTTTTTTTGACGATTTTCGCAATCTCGCCTCTCAGGATTTTCGATATTTCTTTTAATTTCTCACACATCCCCAACAACAAACGCGGCGAGCCTTCCAAATCGCGCGGGTGACCCGTCCACTCGTCGTCCCAAAAAACTCTACGCGAAGAAAGATGGCCCCTAATTTGACGGACTCGCTGGATTTTTCGTTAAGGATTCGTTCAATTTTGCTTATTTTTTTATTTTTTGTTCGGGAGATAGTGTCTTGTGTTTTATTTATTTTTTGCTTGGGTCGGGGGGGTTAAGGGTGAGTTTTCAGTCGACGGGGTGAGCAAGACGCGACGACATCAGCGGGCGATTATTATTGTTGCAGGTTCTTTTGAATTTCAGTCGGAATTGGGCCCAGTGTCACGCGCTGTCCCGAGACGATTTCGATGAGTGCTCAAAATTCCTATCAATTTTTAATCACTGGCTCTAAAATGTTAACTTGTAATTTTGTGCTTTAGCGAGGTAATTGCTCTGTCTCGGGGCGCACGTGACGCCGAGCGACACTTATTTTTTAAAATCAGTCCCAAATATAACTTGATAACCCGCATCTATCTATCTCGTCCCCCATTTTAAACTCTTCTCATCGTCTCTTCATTTTTTTTTTTTTTCATCTGGAAAAGTATATACTAAGGCCGATTTTGGTAAGAATACGTTTTCTTTAAAATTTCTTTATTTTTATCATCTTTCTTTTGATCAACTTTTTAATTTTAAATGTAAGGCGCAAACGTGAAAACTTGTACTTTTTTTTTTATTCCTTGATGTGTCGTTTTTGGACTTGGGCCGAAACTGCGTTTGTCTGTGTTATCTGTAGGGGATGATTTATTTACTCTCACATTAATCAATGCTTCACGTGTCGTGTGTTGTGTAAAAATACGTGTAAATGTAAGTGAAATGTAAGGTCCTTTCGTGAACACGTGTTTGTTTATTGGTGTTAAATATGCAATCTAACTCATCATTGTACGCTACAGCTTGACTTTGCGGCGGATCTAGTAACCTCGTTTTCATAGAAAAAACATTCACGGTTATCATCAACCTCCGGTGTGTGTGAGTCTGTTTATCATCGATATATATATACCTCCATATATATATATACAATGTATTAAAACATCGTGTAATGCCAAAACCATAATTTCCTTTTTATTTCCCCCGATTAACTTCGTCCAAAATTTTGCCTCGGTTATTTAATTATTAATTTTTAGTCTCTCAATATGGTGACATTTCGTCTCGTGCGCCAATCGATAAACTCAAGCTGAATTTTTACAAGCAAAATTAGGACAATAACACGGGAAAATTGCAACGTATTGTCGATTGTAATGAATCCAAATAATCGGTCGGTCGTTGAATTATCGTAATGTCGTTTAAAATAGACAGGTGCCGTCCGAATCTTCGTCCATCCTTTCGTAATCGAACCATTAAATTTTCATTATTCGTTATTGTTATCTTCTATTGCAAATTAATCCAGTTTGTACGAACGAAAGTACTGCTTCTCGCGCTGTGTGGCGAGCGATGAGGACGGATCAGTGACTGAGGCGTCACTTTTGTTGTGGCGACGCCGTCGACAGAGGGCGACGTCGAGTGGTTAACGACCAAAAGTTTGTGTTGATGATGGTTCGATTGATTTATCTTCCAAGATGGGCGAGGCTGGGCGTTAAAAGTGTATGCCGTTACAATTATTGTCCCGCGATGTTGATTAATTTCATGGATTGATTAATCGCGAGACGCAGAAAAACAATTTCCACAATCTTCACAAGATCGCTTGGTTCTTCGCTCCCTTCATCGGGAGATTTTTCAATGATTTATTATTTATTTTATGCGTTATTTTATGAGGACTTAAGACTCAACGCCGCGGCGATCCGTAGCTCACATCCTCACACAAATCAACGTTGTCGCTGTCTCCGTTGTTCTGGCCACAGCTGCCGTTCTTTTTTTTTCTTCAAATTTTCCATTCCTCTCGGAAGTGTTTTTGGTTTTTTTTTTTTTTCCTAATTTCGTTATTCTTTTTGGGGTCGCTCTGGAGCTTTTTATCATTGTAACTCTTAACTCTTATTATACTATACATTATGTACGATTAAGCATACATGACTGCTTGTTGAGGGGTGACATTTATCTATTTCTTTCTTTTTCTATTTCGCGGTTGAGTCGAGTGTGCTAATCCAAATGCATTTGTACCTCTAAATCCATCAAACGAATACTGAACATTTTAATTGAATTGATTAATGACAGGATTGAAGTGATTATTCATTCTCGAAAATTGGAGGAGTCCGTTGGTGAACGAAAGATGGTGAAAAAAAATTATTTATCTTGAAATTTTAATTGGATTTAGATGGACATTCGTTTGGATTGATAAAAACGATTGACGTAAATATTCACGGAAATGTATGATAAACTGCAAGGAATATGTTGTTCTCGTGGTGGGGGTGTCATCCTGTTGATAAAGCAGCATCACTCAACAAATTATTATCCAATATCATTAATCCAATTATCAATTGACTGATGATTTGACGCGCTACTGAGTCGGACGACGGAGCTTGATATCAATAATTTACTTTTTTCTCTCTCTCTCTCTCTCTCTCTCTCTCTCTGCATCTCTGATTTTAGTGTGTCTCTAATGATTTCTCTCACTCTCTTAATCTCACTCAACAGTGGCTTACTCAGACTCACACATTGTCTTGTATCATTGCTACTGGTGTCAGTAGTAATGCGGAAGAATTGCCGAAAGTACGCAGTGGGTATACGAAAAAATGGGATAATTAAATTTATTAGTTTCCTCTTCTTAAAATTAACTGGCCTATAAATTTTGTTAAACCCGTTTCTCTCACTCTCTGCATCTCACAACTAATTTATTTAAAATTCTTTTTTTACAATATATGCGGATCTCCCGGTAGGCAAGGAGATCGGCTCTCTCTGTATAATTTTTATCTTCATCTTCCACGTTTTTCTTTTCTTTTTTTTGTAAAATTTCACACTTTCACTCGATAATCGTTCATTCATCTCTTCCTCTCCGCATTTTCTCGTCTTCTGAAGGTTCCGATTCTGTAGGATCGGTTTGCGCCGAACGTCTCTCGCCCGCTGCTCCGAACTCAGTCAAAAATCCACTTCACTTGATTCGTCGATCTATTCAATCAAATTATCGAAGTGAAACTTCGCGCGGGTGAGGTCCGCAACGATTTTTTTTTTTCGGGTGACGAAAGTGGGCGGGGCCGGTGGCTCGCTGGCCCTCTTGGAACCCTTGTTACTGCCCTTATGGCCCTCGTGGAGCTTCACTTCTGGTGCGTAGAACTTCTACGCAACTTCAATTTCATTGAATCACGTCCAAATGATTTTGAGATCGCGAGATATTTGGCTTCAACGACGGTCGCATCAAGGACACTTGGCTCCCTATACGTATTCCGCACCATTCACAGTTCCACGAAAGAAAAATGATATTTTATATCAACGCAATTATATCGCAAATACCCCCACTAATTTTTTTTCTTTCCTGAATTTATCGGGGATCGATTGAGCACTCGATTCGAATCGATCATTTAGTCACGATATTTGCGAGGGATTGGGAATTTTATTTTTTATTTGCCATTCTGGCCGGGCCTTTTCGCCCGATGATTGATCATCAGTTTTGTACTTGGTTTATTGCTATTTTGTTTGTATAAGTATCCGAGAGCTGGAGTATCGACAGCCTCTCTGGGCACCATTCACTGACGAACCAAAAATATTCAACTGCATGTAAAAATGGAGTTATAACAGCCGCAGATATGCAGACTGGCGGTTTTCACGTAGAAAATTAAAAACGGGCGTTGAGAGTATGGAAAATTGATCGATCAATCATCGAATGGGCGCTTGATGGTATTGATTGGTATGCGACTGAGCTGTGTCACGGGAAATTATATTCATATGCCGGAGTTGTCGACGGCTAGAATATTTTCGGTGAATTTTCGAAGAATTGCTTTGAAGGAAAAAACAATTCAATAGCCATTTCAGG
Organism: Psyttalia lounsburyi; assembly: GCA_030522865.1. Classification (NCBI taxonomy): domain Eukaryota; kingdom Metazoa; phylum Arthropoda; class Insecta; order Hymenoptera; family Braconidae; genus Psyttalia; species Psyttalia lounsburyi. Next base: position 10,607 of record JAPYZN010000946.1, read on the forward strand.
AATTTTTTACCGCGAAAAAGAACGCTACTTTTTCTTTTCGCAGCTTTGCGGAATAATTTTCAACAATACTTCGCAAATAGTAAAAAAAATCTCGTGCTCAATCGTTCCCAGGTCAACCGCGCCTCAATCCTCGTGCAAATTTCCCATTAATAATTCACATTATTTCATTAGGCTCGTTACATTAGACACTAATACGCGTATCGAGATTATCACACGGAGCATATATACAAAAATTTGTTAAATTTGTTTTGTAAATGTCACATCAATTGTTTTTTTTTTTATTTCATGGGATCGATGCGCGTTTTATTTTACATAAAAATTTTGTCGCCAGTCGTTCATTATCACTCCATCAAAAAATTTCTCACACACAATCACTCGTTCACGTGAAGTTGGCAAGTCGCCCGTTTGACCCCTAAAGTCCTACGAAAAAAAAGCCCCTGAATTGTCATTTATCTCCTCGGTATTATTAAATTTTTTGTTTTCATTCAATAAAAAAATAAATGAAGAAATAAATAACGACGATCTATCGCCCCCTCATCCCACACAATTTCTTCATCTCAAATACATCCTAAATACGTTTTTTTATTTTCTCTCTAATAATCGAGGAATTAATTTTAACTTCTCCCACTGGTTTCATTTTGTCTTTTATCACGAACGACTTAATGCAAATCTCGATATTCAATAATAATAATCACCGTAATAATTAGTTTATTAGTTTAATGTGAGTGTCTCATCATTTTCATTTTTTTTTTAATCTTTAATTAATCGTAATATAATAATTAATAGCTTGCAAGTTTTAACGTTAGATACTATTACTTAATTCTGGTTTATGTGGGTTTTTTTTTTTTTGGTTTAATTTATGCGCTTAGGTATGTACGTATGCTTATTAAAATTTTTTTATTCATTTTTTTTTGGGTTTTTTTGTTATTCTCATAGATTAAAATTTTCTCAATCGCCATCCTCGTCTTCCGTAATCGCCTTTTCCTCGTCGAGCATTTTTTTCTTCATTTGTTTTTCACATTAAATCAAAATATTCGAGTAGGGCGATCCTATTATCGATTAATTATCGATCATCACTTCCTCTCACTCCTAAATTATTAAATAGTCTCGAAGAAAGTTACCGCGGCCTTTAGTTTCATCAATTGTCCCTTCACACATCCCGAAAATTCTATTCTTTTACATATTTATCTATAATAACTGTTATTACACTTTTAATAACTCGACAAAAATTTTCACCTCATCAATTGTCCGGCGTTGCAAAAAATTCTTTTCCACATCGTTCGTTTTGTCATTTAAAAATTCCCTCAAAACGTTCCTTTCAATTTCGGTTAAACTCCAGCAGCCGACCGTGTCGCGTTCGGGATTTATATCACTCGTTAATTCATTCACCGATCGTCAGTGAATTATTCATAATTGAGTGATTAGTCGAGTCTTACCGCACGAAGACGATATAATCGTATTTCGGTTCAATTAAACTCTAGTCTTGGGGAATTATCGACGACGGAATATTCTTCGTTGATCGTTTCGTAATGACGTAGTCATCGCGATCTCGAGTTATCGCTGACGTCGATATTAGTATGCCCGGGGGGGGAATTATTAATTTCTATTACAATTATTTTGTGGAGCTGAAAATCATTCGATTGATTGTTGCTATTTTTTTTTTTGCTTTGTCTCTTGTATTTATGAGGAATTGTACTCGAATGCCTTCGCTGCGTGCTTAACATGATAGTTCAGTTAAATTGAGGATTTCGACGCTCCGATGGTTATCATTCGGTCGTGGGAATTCTCAGTATTAGACATTTATCAGGATTAATTTAATACTTCGTTGACGTCTCAGTCTTGCTCCGGATTTTTTTTAATTTCTCATTTATTTTTTTTTTTGCAATTTTCCTCCGCGAATGAGAATGCCTCGACGCGGGGAGGATGAGGGCTGTTGGTCGTATTAAAAATTTGTCCAAAAATTTTTGCATTAATTTTTATACAGAGTGACGAGCCAACAGCAAAGATTTCCTTAGGCCCCAAAACTCTTTCAAGAATATATATCACGAAAATTTTCTTCGTTGAGATTAACAACACATTTTTCTTTAACGTCATTTTTCTATTTATCATAATTTAAAGACTAGACCGAAAGATAAATTTTCTCGTTAATATCTCGAGGTTCAGCATCTTCCGTGCGTCGAATCAGTCTCATCTCGGGATTCTTTAATATCAAAGTGCCTGAATAGGCCGAGACAATAGTCGGGGAGCAGAGGCTGAGATGTCACATTTTTTACTCCTCACAGAAAAAAAAACATTTCAATTTCTCGTCTTCATTTTGACGAAGAGGCGCGGTACTAGGAGGTGGAGGGGATTCTCAAAATAATTAAAAAAAAAGTAATTTGTCGGCGGTAACTCATTAGTGAAAAAAAAATTTTTTTTCTAATGAGCCCTTTTATTCCTGAATTGACCAAAAAATATTCGTTCAGGGAATTGAGAGGAAAATAGGAGGGGCTGAATAACAAAAAAATGGCTTCAAGTAAATCGTCAGTCATGAGTACCAAATAAAAGAAAAAAAACATTTTTACTGTCTCATTTTATTCGTGAAATAATAAATAAAATAATAATTGGTTAAATCAATCAATAAAATAGTGATTCGTGACTAGGTTAAGACTCACCGTTAATTAGCAAAAAGTGTGTATAATCAGCTGAATATTATCAATACCCCGTATCAATAAAGAGGAAAGGAAAATAATTGCATAAACTTAAATGACTAAATTCCACAATTAAATCTAACTCAATTCACAAATGATAATTAAAGAGAGAGAGAGAGACAGAGAGAGAGAGAGAAAAAATAATAAGAACATAATCATTAATTGATCATAATTATTAATCAGAATTTTTATACTCCACATGACGTTATAATAATCATAAAAATACGTTATTTATAATAAGAAATAATTATAATACTACAGGATATGCAAAACACAAATGTAATAATTCATAAAAAGTATAATTTCATTACGAGGATTTAAATACCCCCCACCCATCAATGTTTCCCTCATAATTCTCGTACTCTCCTCTATTATTTTTCCTCGTTAATTAAATAATGCAGTGGTTTGTTCATTTATCAACAGAGTGTTACATCAACGTGACAAAAGAAGAAAAATAATAATAATTGAAACACGTATAATAGAATCAGGGGGGAAGTGCTTGGCAATTCCCAAAAGATAATTCATAAGAGAAAATTCCGCGTTTTGTCTTCAACATTTGTCATTGTGTATTTATTATTTTTAATGCATTGTATCTCGTGCCCTTGTGAGTGTTCAATGTATAACTATCTCTCGCTAAAAATTGTTGACAATACTCATATCCTATTATTACCCGCGCCTGCTTGTCCCCTAAATTATTCCTTCGCGCAACTCTCGCAATTCTCATATCTCAGACTAGTCTAACACATCTGAAACCTCCTTATCTAGTGAAAAATGTACATTACTCCCGAAATTAGTGGATCAATCATTCACTCGGTTCGTCGTTACTCTTAAGGAAAGAAGAGAAAAAAAAAAAATACAAAAAAATTATTACTCCTAAAAATACTATTTACACATCTTAAATATCTAGAGTCCGAATTAAATCCCCAGGATGCATCGTTGATTGGCCGAATAATCGCCAGTCTTCATACGCACAGCCAGTTTGATGAGAATCAATTATTTATTCAATCGATCCCTGCTGTATGCCACAGGTATTCAATATAATTTATCCCCACCAAAACGACGTGGAACTAAGCAACAATGTGATCAGTTTCATGTCGTTCGTTATTTCACGTTTTTAGGAATTTTCAAGGGATCAATCATCGGTCAGTTATTCTGTACAGAAGTGAGCAATGATGGACTCCTTGAATTTTTTTTCTCTCCTCATTCTTTTTTTTTTCACTATCAACTCTCTCTCTAATTTGAAAAAAAGTATCAACGAGGCAATCTCGAGGCTCGAACTCCAGAATTTGTTTTTTTTTCTTTGGACCAAAATTTGACTCTGGTTTATTAATGAACGTGGTAAGGAATATTACAAGATAATCAGTGAATTATAAAATAAAGTACCGAGGTCGCTAGTTATTATTTATCGATCTAATCGTCTCAAATCGAATATTTTTCTCAGTTAAAAATGAGTGTCATACCCAAAAATCGCGGGATTTATTTTTCATATATGAAAATTAATAAATAATGTTTGTAATTTTTGTTTATCTCATAAAAATTATTGGAATTGAATTTAACGGAGCATTTAACGAGAAATAAAGCGCTAATTCTTAGGATGACCGCCGGCTTTCCGAGAACTGGGTCGGGTGTCGAGAGGTGGGGGGGGGCGATACCCCTACAGCCCCTTAGATGCGGAACTAGAGAGTCTACTGTAATTCTGAGTGAATTCGCATGAATTGAGAATCGTAAAACTCCTGGGGCACGGCACTCTCGATTATTCTGAGTAAAATATTCGATCGAGACCCCTCAGAGCCGTCACTCAATCGATCTTCGATTTAATTCGATGATGGATAATGGCGCGCGAAGGAATCTACTTCGTGCACAATGATAATTGAAATATATTAAATTCCCTGATAAATAATTTGTCAATCGATACTTGGAAAATAATCGCTCACTCTCGAATTAATGTACGTCGATCCTCATCCTCCTTTGACCTTTTTTCTATGCACTTCTGTTTTGCATGCGTCATTTAAAATTCTTTCTCATGCTTTTTTAATCTCAATTTTCGCCTACTTCTCTCACGATATGTTACTAAAGGGATACCTGGATAAGGTCCATCGTCGAATGGCCACTTTCCGTAGCAAACTCCGCCATATCGCGATGAATACATTTCTCATTTAAATTAGTTTCTTTTCATTTTCATAATTTTTGCATTATCTTTTTGGTATGACTTTTGTCCTCATTTAATTGTAAGGTCTAAGGTATCTTTTTAATTCACCGGGCTACCACGCGGAGCAACGCAGCGCTGGCCTGGTTCACTCGAGTTGTTCCAGGAAATTTGGGCTCTTGAAGTACTCAGGTACTGGATCATCGAGCCTCGATATCACCTTGTAAATTGCTTTCTTCCAAGACTGTTCCGAGTCTTTACCACCCTGGATTGCTTTGAAAAATTCCTTTAACGTTTGTTCTACCACGTACCTGAAGTTACCGGGTACCTGTAATGTCAATTTCTTAATTAATTACTGATAATTATTTTTGAGGGAAAAAAAAAATTAGTCTGTGTTGCTTTGAAATCAAAATTAACGATCCTCTACAGGAGGGAAAGGATTTTTTTTTTAATTCAATTTTACAATGGAAAGTTCAAAATTGCAGAAAAAAAATTATTCCCATTCCGCGAACAGTAACAGAAAATCAGGAAAATTAAATTCAATAAACGAATGGATTTAAACGGCATTGAATGTCTTCCCCTCAAATAAAATTCAATTATTCGGAAAATTACCCGCCGACATCCAAAGAAAATTCAGTTTCAACTGTAAAACTCGTCGAAATCGATCAGAATACAAATACATTAATTTATCAATTAAATATAATTCAATTTAATCAGCAAACACTAATAACTATTGAGCGTAATTCATGGCAACTGTGGCAATTCAAATAACCAATAAATAAAATAGTGTGCGTGTTTGTATATTTGCGCACCTGTGGACCCCATACCTCAATGTGGTTGTTACGATTGTAGTGGAGGTTTAATACTCGATATATTTCCGAGTCACCGCCCACCCTCAGATCCTCAGCATTCTTAACGCCTTCCGAGACAGCCTGTCTGGCGTATTTCTCCATTTGAATGTAATAGAATTCCCTGCAACACAAATAACCACGAAATATCCATTAAATACCGCGCAATTAGTAGTTAATTTGTTCAATCTTCTTTCACCCCCCGGAACTGTTCTCTCAATTCATAAGAAGACTTTTTCCCATCTCAGTCGTAGTGAAAAAAAAAATAAACAAATCATTCCTGGGGTTTTTTGCTATGTTTACATCCATTAATTAGTGGAGTTGAACATAACTCGTTAATTGCTGGGTAATTTACTTATGCTGTGGACGCAAAAGGGGTGAAAAAACAACGATGATGATGGGGCTGGGAAAATAAAGGGGTGAAACATTTTATTTCGATTGACAGTTGTTAAAAAAACAATAAACGTCAATTTTTGATTTCATTATGGGAAAATAACTGGAGATAACTGATTAATTTTCATTGCATGTACTCATTTTTTTTCAGTCAATCATTCGTGAGGAATTGATTTTAAAAGCAAGATTAAAAATAAATGATATGGTTTCTATTTTTTTTTAATGCGACTTGTAGCTTTTAATTCGCATTCCGAAAAAGGCTGTGACAGAAACTGTCAACTCAGCAGGCCGCGGCGTTGACAGAAACCCGGGCAGGAGCGCCCGGTCAAGCGAGAGTGAATTTGGCAACGCTTCCGCGGCCTAAGACGCGCGGAGTGACGCGCGGAGTAACGCGCGGAGACTGGAGATAACTTAGCCCGAATACAAGCTCTCCATTCTCCGATTTTCTCCCGCAAAAAATCGGCAACTCATCAATTCCCGCAACTAGACAATTGTCCCACAACTCCAAGCGGAGAGCGCAAAAAAAAAAAATGAGGTGAACAGTAGAAAAGAGCCAATTAAGAAATCTCAAGAGTATCCATCGAATGTGAAGATGGAATGAAAAAAAGGTATCATACGATAGTCTCCTCGATCCATCGAACCGTCATAACCTCTCAACGGGGCGTCACCTGCCCTCTATAATCCTTACCCAACCATCCATCAGCCTTCGCTGGCATTGAAGCCTTCGCGTCGTATCTCGCTGAGAATATCTCTGTCAAGTGCCTAATTAAAAAACAGACATCCGTAGACAGAGAAATGAACGATAACGTATGACACCAAACTGTATATCCACTGGCATGCGTGTGAAAATTCATTCTCACTTATGGCTCAATCCCCGGGACTCTCCTTTTTTCCGTCGCATAATAGGCCTGCTAAGAGGGGTGGAGACGCGGCCAAGTTAGCGGAGAGAATTTTTATGAAACGAGGAAGAGAGCAGCGGTGGAGGGCTTGAATTGCCACTCTTCGATGCCAAAGTAGGTGGGAGAGTGAGAATGTTTCATACAGAGACACGTGGAAGCGGAAAGAAACGAGAGGAGCGGATTCGCGAAAGGGCGCGAGGGTGGAGAAACGACGGTTTTTTTTTTAATGAAGAGGTGATGATTCCGTTCCTCATTGTCGGTATTGTATAATTAGGATAATAATGAGGGGAGGGGGGAGACAAAGTGGCCGGGAAGATTTTCTCTCATTGTCTTGAGGGGGAGGACGTAATTACGAACAGGATAGAATTAATTTCGGACTTTCAGGAGCTTTTGAGCATTAAGAAAATTTTTATTGATAGAATTTTTTTCTGATAATGAAAAATATAATGTCTTAAGACTCTCCGATATCAGTTGAACAAAAAGTGGTCGACAAGTGATCGCCAAAAAAAAAAGGATGTCAACTGATTTTTGACTTCAAAACGAGTGTCTCAGTTATTAGCATTTGACCTCAAGAGTCGGGTAAAGAATCCACCCCAGAAGGGGTCCTTTTGAGAAAAGGAGTTGAGGAAGAAAAAACACGTTCAAAGGTTTCTCGCCTTACTCGTTCTTTATCCTAAGCCCCAGACTCATTCAAAGATTCCCATAGTTCCTTGAGCCGTTTCTCCCTTCTTCTACCTTTTAACGGTTATTCCAAGTCAACCGACCACCAACAATAACTTCCCCCCTTCCTCCCCCCCAGCTTCTTTCTACTTAAAAACGTTCTCATCGTTCGGTTTTCTGAGACACACGGGCCCTTTCAACAATGAAAGCGCCAAATAAAAACCACCTTGACCCTGAAATAGGGGCTGTCGCGTCTCGCCTGGCTTTCTTACAGATGAAATAAACTTTCCCACAGTCGGCTGCCAAGGGGTGTCACGAGAGAAAATATATTCCGAGTCGCAAAGTCCCATACATGGGCGGAGTCGACTCTCAACATTTTCCACAACTCATTCCCTCCCCTCGGCTTCTCACCCCTGCCCCCTTAAACTGGCGTTTCTTTAATTAGAAAATTAGGTAAAGGATTTAATTAAGATCAAACGAGCGTTGAATTTGACGCCCCGCGACATCGCGATAATAAAACCTCAGGCTTGCGCTTAAGTTGTTTCACTTTGAGTGAGAAAAAAAATATATACGCGACGCGTATTTGAGCAAGAGTGCGGAGTGAAGATGTGTATGCCTAACGAGTGCGAGTCACTGCCACTTTTGCCACTCCTCACACCCGGCCATTTTCTTTATTTCGCCGGTGCGCGTCGTCGCTCGTTTGCCCGCCAAACCGTGAGGAGTACATTCATGTGACGCGTTGGGAAGAAAAGAAAGCGGGAAATAAAATAAGGAAAAAAAAAATGAAAGATGAAACAAAATGTGAGAATGCGAGTTGTCGCTGGGTGTTTTGGTGAAAGAAGCGGTTGGTAATTTACGCGTGTGCCTTGCACGAACACCCCTTCTTAATTAGTATTTTACACTTTAACACCGTTCTTCAAGTCCCCACTCCGAGCCTCCCTTTTTTTTTTCAGCGTATCAACGCGTGCCGGAATTTAGCGAGTCGCTGAAGCAAAATTTTGAATTCGAAAAACGGTTGAGCCCGATTTCGACTGCTGCCGAGTTTTCAATGGGTATCTCGGAATCTGAGGGAGATGGAAAATTTTTGATAGTAACCTTTTTTGTAGACCGAATCGAGAGCTAGAAAGAAGGTAATAACAAAAATTTCGGTAACTCCTCTTGATTAGGAGATATTTCCAAAAAAAAAACTCTGTTGAGCGTTCCGCGGAGAAAAATGAAGCAGCTAGAACCTAGTCTGTAATTACGGATTCAATTCTGTCTAAGCGCAACCTTTCAAATCGTCTCCCTCTCATGTTTTTTTTATAAGAGATGATTCACTTCCAAAACCTGAATAACGAATCAATTCACCTTAATTCAATCCCCCGACAACAAGCGAAAAAAAAAAAACATCTTTCGCATTATTTTTTTGTCTTACTCTTTGCACTCGAGTATAAGCGGCTTCCGTAGGACAATTGCTCGGCGATTAGAAGTATAGAAAGTACATACGGCAGATGTGCAGTCGACAATGAAAAAGAATCTAGAGGAGGGGGGGACTTCGCCCCCTCTGGCAGCCACCGATGTACGAAAAAGGAGAGGGTGACGGAGGGAATATACCGCACGAAGGGGGGCTTCCAACCGGGCAAAGTGAAGGACGAGGGGGGCCCCCAAGCGAAAGAGTATACACAGACCACAGTTCAACGTGTTAAGCAATAGAGAAGGAGAAAAAAAAGACGATGGGCAAACGACGCTGGCAAAAAAGAGAAGGGGGGGCGCCCTGTCCAAAGAGAAAAATGCGCCGGGGGGAGGGAGGGGGAACAAGAGAGTCCGCGTGCCGCACGCGCCAATCTTACACAATGAGCGCACTTGGTTCGTGTCCCGTGTCTATGAGACCCCCCCCCCCCCCCCCCCGTCGACCTCCCCGCACACGGCTTGCCTCTTCACCCCACCTCGAGAGTTGCATCTGGTGGTCTCGAAGCTTTTCGTATAATTTTTTATTTCGCTTCTTCATGCGGTTCAATCTCAACCCCTGATTATACCGCATCTGTCTGCAGAATAATTTTTTTCGCTGGTTTTTTCGAAATTATTCTTCGGATAATCTGATCGCGTAAGTTTTTTTTCTACCCAGGAATTAATCGAAACAAAAATTCTCGGATGACAAATTGCCAGCCGAAAATTTTCGCCTTCAGCTGAGAAAATCCAAATGCCCCCCCGGAATTCGTTGCAAAAAATTGCCAGGGGCGGGTGAATAATTTTTTTTTTTTTCGCGCATTAAAAATAAAGTTTGAGGCTTTGATCATTCTTCACTCTCCACTAGTCTCACCCCAATAGACCAAACTCGCTCTCCCGCCCCCCCCCCCCCCCCCCCCCTCCCCCGTCCCCCCCCCCGATTTCCCTCCCCCGCGCCCCCTCCCCCCCTGTATCGTCGAAGCATATGCAACGTTTATCATTTTTTTTCCTTCTTTTTTAACTCGATCGATTGCTGTCCCACAGACTGTGTCCAACAATATTGCATCTGACGCTGATGCAGCCATCACGGTCGTGTGCATATTCACTTTGCCATCTCATGGGCGCAAAGGCCAGAAGCATGAGATTGTTATATACAAGCAGTCAAGAGGGGGGCGGGAGGGCTCTCTCTCTCTCTCTCGATGACGTATATCGGTGGTTCATGGGTGCTGGGGTTTACGGTGGACAACACGGAAGAAAGACGATAGAAAGTTAACCCATTGGCGGATGGGCTGCGGGCAGTGGAGATGCCACCTCTTGGATAACTATGGACATTTTTCCGTACTGATACACGGAAGTGGAGCGGGTTACTGCACTCGTTGAGCAAATTTTTCTAGTCCTTTGTGTTTCCACGAGATCTAGCAGATACTCCGGCGCTTTTGCCAAGCTCGATAGTCTTATGGGTTATTTTAGAAATTGAAAATTGTGCGGGGGGAAGATATCAGAGGCGGTAAGGGAGGATTCCGAGGAAGGGACAACGGAAATTTGGATTTTTCACTCCTGACAATTTTTTATTGCCACCGAAATGCCAATTTTCATCCGATTTTTTTCCCCCGGGGAGGCAACTCACGCGGGAATTTTCCGAAATTTTTTTCTACCATTATTTTTGTTTATTTTAATAGATACAAATTTTTAAAATTCAGTTCAACATTTTTTTAAGCGCCAGGGACGAGAGGAGAAATTTAGGCAATTTTATTATCTTTAATTATCGAATCAGTCTTCGATAATTTGCGATACAATTTTCGAGGGTTTTTTTTTTGGCACGCTAACCTTTAAATTTTTTTCACGTCATACCCAACGGGACGTGGAAATTGAGAGACAGTTAAGTCCGCTGTGTACACACCAGAGAGTTGTAAGGGAGAAGTGGGGGTGGGGCGAAGGGGGGGGTACGAGGGTTTAAGTGCAGCGTGGGAGAGTTGAAAAGAGAAGAAATGGGTTAGACCGAGGGGGGGAAATGGGGCTGGAGAGTGAGGAGACATGCGATGATTCTCAGTGAACATAATGTGCAGAGGGAGACGGGTTGACTAGGTTAGGGACTTGGAAAACATGCTTTGTCAAATACAACCCCACGGGACCGCTTTCAGTCGATCTCCCGCGTCTTTCTTTGCTGAGTATAAAAAAAAATTGAACGATCGAACGAGCCCGCCGAAGGCGGGCGAAGTTCGATCACAATTATGCGAGCGTCTCGTTCGAAGATGATTACATATGTAGTTAGCCTCGTTTGAAAAATACTCCCGCTAGCGATCGAGGCGCCAACCTGAATTGCGTCATATTTTAGAGAGTATTTCGAAATTATCACCGTTTGAAGAGGATGACGGGTGATTATTGTAAGTCTTTTCGGGAGGGTGGGTGTAATCATCTTCGAACGAGACGCTCGCATAATTGTGATCGAACTTCGCCCGCCTTCGGCGGGCTCGTTCGATCGTTCAATTATACTTCGCGTCTCGTTCTCGATAATTACATATGTAGATGTTTAGAGACTGGATAATTTCGATCTATTAGACTTCTCATTTGCTATTTATTCATTTTTCATTTTTAATAAAAAACGTAAAAGACACTATTTCTTATTTTCTAAGGATTGCAAGAGCAAAGGCATCTCTGGGAGATTCTATTGGCCTATGATAAAATCTAGCGAAAACTCCTGACTTCTCAGACCATCCTGC
>JAPYZN010000947.1:508-21137 GCA_030522865.1 Psyttalia lounsburyi
TACAATATTTTATGTCATTGTGCCCGTAATCCGCGATTTAACCGAGCGAAGCGAGGTTAGAATCGCGTGATTACGGGCACCTATGGCATAAAAGTATTTCTCAGTTTGCTACTGATTCTTTCAGTACTTCCGTTCGAGTGCTACATTTTAATTTTTTTTCTTCAAAAATTCAAGCTCTACTTATGAGCAATTCCACGGCAAATGCGAAATAAAAAAAAATCATGTTTCCTATTCCTAGTCCTATTTCCTAGTCTTCACGATTTTTTTCTGAGAAGTACTATATGAGACCAATCTATCGTAAAATTTTTAAAGCGATTACTTTTTTTTTCAGCGACTTATGAACTTTTTAAAATTATCACTTTTTGAACTATTTTTTTTAAGTTAATTTTAATTTGAACAAAAAAATCGAATTCAGAGTTTTTAGCAAAAATGATCCATTCTGAACTTCAATTTTTCTGCGAAAAAAGTTTAAGTTCACAATTTTTGAAAATTCATAAGTCGTTGAAAAAAAATGTAATCCCTCTAAAGATTTGACGAGACCGTGTTCTGTTATATTACTTCTCTGAAAACAATCATAAAGACAATCGGAAACATAAAAGTTCGTTCATTTCGCATTTGACACGGAATATCCGATTGCTCATATCCGATTTTTATTTATTAAGCGTTCAATTTTTAATTTTTTAAATTTATCAAAACATTTTTTATAAATTTTTAAACTGCATTTGACTATTATTTGGAAATATATACTGGACATTTGAGGGCATTCAATTCTTGACGTTATTTGTTAAAATTTTTTGAATTTGGCTGAATCGTTTCTGTGACATGTACAATATTTCTCCGACAAGAGCAATATCGATTATCATATCAATGTGTCGAGAAAAATTTGACTCTCATTGGTTGTACGTAGTGATATACGCAGATAAAACCAATAAGGACCAGTTTATGGTCAAGTTAACCATGGTTAAAGCATAGTTAAGGTTAAATTAAGTTCCCCCACCATCGAGTCATGCTGCTCATGATTAAGATGGCAGCGCGCTGGCGTTTTAACCCATGTCATTCAAAATAAACGTTTGCTCTACATGCCGCTTTAATTTATTTTCGATAATGAACAATCTGATCGGTGATTTAATCGGTGGTGTGGGATGTTGGTGAGAAATGTGAAACTCAGTTTTTAAGAGGGTCCCTAAGGATTACACATATAGAAATTGATAAAATATTGAGATAAATGCTGGATGTATCTGATTATTCATTAAGAACACCTTCAGTTCCTATTTACATTAAATTTTTCACCATCCTGAACAAATGTTACAATTTCACACTGATTTTTTATTTGTTTTTGGTTAATATACGGCTTCAATAAATTTTGAGCAGAGTTCTTCCTCTTCTGTTTGTATTGGTTATAATTTTGTTGTCGTCAAGCCGCCATTTTTATTAAACGCATGACAACAGGGGAAGTAATTCCCCTCTCACAAGTTATGTGGTGGGGGAACTCAATTTAACCTTAACTGCGGGTTAATCATGGTTAACTTGATCAAAAACGGGCCCTAAATATGTAAAAGGCGTAATATTTCAATATACAGAACGTATAATAACTAAATAATTCGGGTGTGTCTCATAGTTTCGTAAACATTATCTGATTTAGCGATTGACCTTCGTAAAACTGTCTAAAAGAATTATGCATGAGTCGTTGCGAGTACCGATAAAAAATCCATTGAAAAAGGAAAGAAATTTTGAAATGGACGAGAATGGCAAAATGCATCCTAATTAAACGTGAATATCTCCGAATTTGATAATGGGATTTAGCTGAGTCCGGCATCATCTTCGAGTTTGCAAAAATAATTTCAAAATGAGCAAGGTATCGAGAAATTGTATCTCTTTATTGTCGAGTTATTGGCAACTAAGAATGGTCCGTTTTACCTCTCTCTCGCTGTTATATTTTGTTGGTGGGTAGAAAAAGCTCTTCCTTCGAATATGAAGATTAAGCACGAGACGAAGTGAGGGTTGCACATGATATTAGTCGGGAAATGTTTTTTTGGCCGCGTGATAAAGAATATTTTTAGGAGATTCATTCAGAAGCTCAGATCTAATGTCTTTAAAAAAATATCTGACAAACATTACTAAATACTAAGCGATTATTGGTGGAGATCTAGGCTCGAAACATTCTCTTCTATATTTTTTATCTGCTCTTGGAAATGATGCTTGCCGATGAAAATGGAATGAAATCCTGAAAAAGCCAATCTACATGAAACCCAAATTTCACATTTACAGTATACAGTGTAAATTCACTGGAGGATGTATCATTTGCATCGTTATGACAGCATAAAATGAAGTTTGGTAGAGGAGTCGATTATGAGACCCGCGAGAGTTCCATTGAGGGGCATCTGCACCTCCAGTGGCAGTTACAAGGAGCGTAAATTATCTCCAGTACCATCACGTCGAATTGAATTTCTCCGGTGTGAAAATCTTCTCTCCTTCTCCTCTACTCTGTGAAATTTCATAAGTCTCTGAGGCAAGATATCCAGTTCCTTTTATTTTTCCAGTGTAATTTTGAGGGAATTTTTGCTTCCAAGTAAATTTTTTTTTCTCCCTCTCCCAGCCATTATTAAATCCGCTATTTTTATTCTTTGCAACTCAACAAAGGAACTTTTTTTTATATTCCATAGCCTCTTTTTCACTCCCACGACTTCAAAGAGGGCGAGAACTCAGGATGGTGGGGGCGGAGTTGGTGCTCAATACATGATGCTGACGTGAGAGCGGTTAAAGCGTGCGGAAACTTAATTGAAGTCAGAAGGCTTTTTCCATAGAATGGCATTTTCGATGGAGGGGACAATGGTCAATTGTTGAGTCTTGGGTAGCATGGGGTGTTTTATTGTGGGGGCTCTTCGCTGGGCTGGGCAAAACTGAAAGGAGTCAGTCAACGCTGACGATGCTTTCTCTCTCTCTTGTGACTCCTTGAGAATAAAAAAGGCAGTGTAACCAGTCACATGGATTCACTATTATCCATGAAAATTGGAGGGGGCGTTGAGCATTAAATTTTTGAGTTTCATTTCTCATCCGTTAAATACTCGTGAAATGCGAGTAATTCGATGGCTGAACATGTATCATGGGGATTGGAATCATTTGCCCAATCTGTTTTGATGAATTTATTCAAAGAAGAATTTTTGATTTCTTCATATTTTATTTTTCACTGGTAATTAACTGCTTTTTAAAAATTTCTAGACAGGGAAAAATTTGATAGAAAAATCTGATGTCTTTTATGAGAATAGATTATCTCTCTATATAATCAAAAATAATGAGGACGAAAAATTCAGGAGTCGCCCCCCCCCCCATCCCCATTCGCTTCCATTCGCAAATTATTAGGAAGATAAAAATTGGGTGGAATGTGCAATTTATTGTGAAAGCCGTTCGTCCCTTTTTCCTGTTCCTTTTTCCTCTTTCCACTGGTGCCAAGGTTATATCGAACTTATTAAAATGTGTCTGTCATACTGCAGTTATTGCGCTGCGAAACACCAGTAGAAATTTCCGTGGAATCCGGAATCGGAGAGGGAGGAGGTGAAGCCCACCAGCTGTCAATATAAAATTTACAAGAAATTTGTATCGAAAAAATTAAAAGTAAAAGTAAAGTAAAAAGCGCTTACCGTTAGAAGGACGGTGTGGTTCAATATTGACAGATAATTGTAATGGAAATAAGTATATATTCGGATAGTTCAGGTGGGAAGAGCCCCCGACTGATGATCGGAAGGTCTCGGGTTCGATTCCCGGTCCGACATTATCTGAATTTTTTCTTCAGTTAGTTGTGGCTTACATGTATTGATAAGGAATTCGCGCCTAACCAAAATCCTTTTCATCCATTAATCCCACTGTCCTACTCTAAAAAATGTGGAACGCATTCTCTCTACCCAATTCCAAAAACAGTTGTAAAAATCGTCGAAGCGGGATTTATGAGAAAAAATTTTTAAAAAATGCCACCACTTTGCAATTTTGACTACCGAAAATATCTGAACTGATAGTGCAGTTCGGATACTGTCGTCGGCTGCTGATCCACTTGAAAACGTAAAATTAACATTTAAGAATTTCCATAATTTTCCACTTCGCGTTTATACCCTTCATTGCCCCATCTCATTCCTTCAAACCAAAGAATCGTCTTCGACAGTCACTTTCCAATGACAAGTGTTAACACCGAAATAACTGGTAAGATTGTTCGCGGTATGGAGAACAAAGCCACCAGAAAAAAAATACGAGAAATAAAGAGACGCCGACATATGCGCCATGCGTCGTACAAAGCCCCACGTACGGGTTTATCGTATTATCCTCGTGCATTTTGAATACACCGAAGTGTTAGCTACCGAGGCACGCAATGACACTCTTTTTGTCCCCCTTGAAGGAATCATTGGACAATGGTAGCGAGAAGTCGCAGGTCGAGCGAAGCTAATCGCTGAAACGTTTGGAAAATTTTACCCGAGTCCACCCGTACGCTTGTTGAATCATATCCAGAGGTTTGACTCAACAGAGGTACTTAAGTCCTCTTCTCTCTCGGGAAGACTGGTCGCGCGACCATGAGGGGTCTGGAGCCATATGCAAGTGTATAGAACATCCATGCCGCGTCGAATTGAGGATTTCACGGGGACCGATGCGGCATTTGCGGTGGTTCTCCGCCCACGAGACACTTCCCTCATTCTCATTTTTACAATGTACCTTGGGCTTCAGTTTTTCGAAATGCGCCACAGCTGCTTCCAGCTTCAAAACACGACAAAAGTCATTTTGGTATTTAAATTGGGAGATCTAATGGCATATGAATGACTTCTGTCTCTACTGATGTCTTCACGAGCTCCAAAGACATGTGGAGTCATTTGATTTTGAATGGAATTCTCGTGAGGAATAGCAATTAGCTAGATCACTTGGCCCACGACGCTCTGATTTCGATGTTTGGATTTTTGGAATATGGAGTTCTTCTAACCGGAACAAGCGGACAACTGCTGACCCGCAATTTGATTCGGTGTGGCGTCTGAAAGGAATCGACGATTCCCAAAACCGTCACGGATTCTCGATTGCTATTCAACCGATTTTCCCGCACCTTTCGAAACGCCGATTTTCAGAAAAGTAAATAGGAAAACTCTTGGTCCAAGTTGATATATTTCATCTTTTCAATGTTGTTAGCAGATGCGATCCGCTCGTGATCCAGGATCTTACGATTATTCACGGGGCAGACGTCATTCCGTCCATCACCTGTTGCCATTTTTGGCCAGTATTATTATTTATTTGGAGATGTTTTTTGGTTCTGGATTTTTTTTAACATCCGAATACAATCTAATGGAGTTCATTTTTTGTGTGAAATTTCTGATCCATTTTTCGGACCTTTTTGTAACATTTAGAAGAAGACTTATGTCATTGAATTGTCGTTGAATTGAATGTCGTTGAAAAAAAATAACATCCAATCAGTATTATTTAAATTATATTTTGCAAGATTTTAAGATTTTTTCCTCCTTTTTTTGTTTGTTTTGTTTGAATATAAATAAACGAACTTGTTACAGGGAGTGAAAAATGCACTAGAAATTGCCGTTCCGTTGTATCACCCTGAAATATCTTGACTGCTCGGGGCAAATACTGCTTCAGAACAATTTGTTGTTTACTAAAAGTTATTGAGTGGTACAATAAAAGTTGTGTAGCCTGTGATAAAATTTATTCACTGTTTAATAAAAGTTGTCGAGATGTATAACTAATTTTTGTTGACTGCTTAATAAAAGTTAATAAAAGTGCTTAATAAAAGTCTTACATTAAAAATCCCCGAACTTCTCAGTAAAATTTGTTTACACCTTACTAAAAATTGTCTACATGTGTGCCTAATTTTTGTTAAAGGTAGCGAATTTTATTATACGATTGGGTAATTTTCCTGAACATCAAAAATGGTACACGATTACCAAACGCAACGGTTATTTTTACTAAAAAAGTTCTCTACGCGTATTAAAACTGTCAATTCTTGTTTATAGGGTATAACTAAAAAAATTTTTCACTAACTTGAAAAAATACAAAGTTTAATTTCTCATTGGAACCGAAATGTTGAGTTTCGCTTATAAGATCCCGGAGTAAATAGGCATTTTGCTACATTTTTTCTTGCTGAATTAAATACATAATTGAAATAAGAATATAGAGATGATTCGGGGTTGAAAATTTCGATTTTCATGGAAAAATGAACGAGGACTGCAGATTTTAGTCTGTGTTAAAATTAGCGGATTCACTAATGTAAGGTCGATCAGGCAATCTTCCAGTTTCCTAATTTGAGAACACTACTCAGTGTCCTCAAACCTATCAGAGTCATCAACATAAATCCGCAAGGTCTTCTCAGAGAGAAAAAAGTATAGCTTTTCAGCTTCTAAAGTTTACTTTACAATTGCTGATAAAACCCAAACATCCCTTCTTCTCTTTAGCTGGAAGGGCAACGTCAGATACCCTGACGATCATTACAAATTGTCCCCAAATATGTCCACCAACAATTGAAACTCGTCCAGGCTCGTATATCATCCTCCACCCAGAGGACACAACTTATGCAATTTTATTGCGGTACTCCACCGGGATCCCAACACAAAGTGTAGACTGCGCTGTAGAGAGATGAGCGGGCGTTAAAAAAAATTGTTTGAGAAGAAAAAATGTATAATATGTTTATGACACTACCTTCCGAGGCGACAGTTTTCTAGGCTCAACCCTCGGTCCAGTAGTCATAACTCAAAAAAAAGGACATTTTTCAAAAAAGCGATTTGGCTGTTGCGCAATGGAAAGATTTTTAGGAGATTGCTTTCTGGTAAATCGGCATTGCCGAAAACTCGAACAACTGTTTACCGACCTCCTGACGTTAGTTGGCCATATTTCTGGCCATAAATACAACCCGACAGTGGTCAAAATATGACAACAGCCAGTGCATGTTGGGAAAACTCGAGGTGAGAGCACTCGGCTGGGTACTCAGAGGGCTCTGGACCTTGCTGTGATGTTTATTAAATTCGATGTGCTTTGCTGGCCTTGAGTAAAATTGTTGCGGTGGACCCCAGCGGAAGCTTAAGCATCGTCACGCTGATTTTGGCTGGGACTTTTGCGGGAGAAAAGCCGCACTGCGACAGTGTTCATCATTATTTTTGCGGCGTCCTTGGAGGTTTTTGATGAAAACTTTAGACCTTCGAGGAAATGAATTTTGGGAAATCTTAGGAGAACTACTACGCGGAAATTTGCAAAGCCGGCGTTGCTTTTGCATTGCTCTCTCTCATACTGTTTTTGTTTATTTCTTCTTGTATATAACAAAAAGTGAGCATATGGACAGAAATTTTCAGTTAAAATTACGGAATCCTCTGGAAAAGTTTCGTGATTTCACTTTTCTTTTAGGTAAAACCGTTCCTACTACCCGACTACAGAAATTTGGTATGGCAAGTTTGCTGTCATATCCAAGCCAGATTGGTTACAAATCAGGTAGCCCGGAGCCAGGGAATCCTGATAAGGACCAAAATGGGGCTATATATGGCATGCCATATAAGATAATTGTCATTATACCAGATCAGGTCTTGCTAAGGTGAAGGTACCGCATGTCGCATATAGTTAATAATAACAATATTAATATTATTACATTTGCTTATGGTCATTAATAATGCTAATTAATTAAATAATCGATTATTGAGTATTAGTATGAAATTCAAAATAACAATGAAAATCACGAATAATTATTGTTAATTAGGTAAACAAAAAATCAATAACAGTTGATTTAATTCATGAGTATCGTTATCCTGCAGTGCGTATCGATGAATAAATGGTCATCAGATTATATAGCCCATACTATTGCGTAGACTCAACAATTGGAGCGGAGCAGACCAGAACAGACGGGCCTCCATTGATCATCAAAGCTAAACAACATCGAGCTCGGATAATAACCGGACGGGTGACCGCTAGTAGGAATACATAGAAGAGACCAAGTTCGAAACCCGCGTGCATGTTTTTTTGCAGCGAAGTGACTTTTATTTTCATCGTATGTTGACGAGTTATTCTATTATTATTTCGCGCTCCGCTTAGCAACCGAATTTTCATCGTTGCACGGCAGCTGATATATCGCTGTCCTTTACTGCACGACAATTTTCTTTGATATTCGTCATAATTCGGACGCTCTCGATCGAATGATGAATACCGTCATCGCGAGAGCACGAAGACGGCGTTTCAGTTCTCAAGGTATAAACACTAACGACGTTTGCTGTGAATAAATTCAGTTCGATTTATACACTTAAACCGGCTGTAATAATTTCAAAAACCCTTCAATGCAATATATCGATGATCACATTTTTTTTATAGTTTGTTTTTGTTCGTGGTAGTAACCCT
This sequence comes from Psyttalia lounsburyi, assembly GCA_030522865.1. NCBI lineage: Eukaryota > Metazoa > Arthropoda > Insecta > Hymenoptera > Braconidae > Psyttalia > Psyttalia lounsburyi. Next base: position 8,855 of record JAPYZN010000947.1, read on the forward strand.
TCTAAATGTATTATAATAACCTACAATCTTCATTATAATTAATTATTGTGACTAGAATAATTAATTTGCTGCGTATGATAAATCGATATTTCCTGGTAGGACCTTAAGTGATTGCCTCATCAGGTCAGGAGCCAATCGCCTGGTATTTCACGAAACTCCGATTTCCAATAAAAATTACAGAACCGCAAGTTCCATCAATTACAAAACTTCAATTCGGAAGCAAAAATGCGCAGTTGCACGAGGAACTAATAAAACTTTTACTAGAAATGCCTTAGAAACCAAATAGAATTTTGCCCGCAGTGTAGGCGGTACCATAACTTTTACGTCCCTGTAATGCTTTCAGTATGTGTCATCACCTCTCCCATCACATAATCCGTAGATGTGAAGTCCTTTCAGTGGGCAAATACATGTCGCCATACTGTGAGTGATAAAAAACTTCATGAAAACTGTTTATGGATTCCCTGAAGCTCTTCCGTAGAAGTTTTGGATGTAAGGTATCAAGAGATCATATTGACCGCCGTCCCCGTAGTCTCTCTAATCTGAAGGAGGATAATTGACGCTATATCAGGGGCTGTTCAGGTCTGCTTTGCCGTGCGAAACAGTGAGGATAATGAATTTTTTTATGATACCAGCACGCGGTGAACTCAATTAGTGCCAAAAATTTGTTCGCACGAAACTTTGTCACATGTGTCTCCATTTTCTCTTCAACCATAATCGAATTATAACCGCTTGCCGCAGGGCTGGAATGAGGCAAAAAGAAGATAGAGAGACGAAACACCCAGAAACCCATCCATTTACTGTCTCACGGTTATACGCAGAAGTTAACAGTACATTTTAGCAACTCCTGTGGGGTTAATCCGAGAGTGTTTCGCCAGTGAGAGAGTGTCACCGCAACCACCCATAAATCACGGATTCTCTTCCTAAACTACTACCCTATGAGACACGTGGAAATTGGGAGAAATCGTTGAGCCATTGTAGAGTATTTTACAGAATGGCCAAGTAGTTCGTTTATCAATTTTTTTTCAAGTCCTATTTTATGTTTTTCTAAAATGTCGTAATTTTTATATTTTTTTAACGCGTTTGCACTTCATGTAGAAATTCAAAATTTTAAGCGTTTTGAATATAGAAATCCAAGATGATAATCCAATTATTCAAGTATGAGAAGGAATGTTGAAACAAATGTTACATACAAAAGACTATTTTTGTGAAACACGAGATTTGAAAACATAATTTACTCTTGTGGTTACGATATGAATTACGTATGTACAGGAAAAATAATATAAATGATGCGATTGATTGAAACAGTAAATTACGATTTCAAAAACGTGAATTATGAGATTGTTTATGTAATTTACGTATTAAAAATCATAAATTACAAGAATTCCCATTTTTTAAATAAAAAAAAATTAGTCACGGGACCAACTTTTTCGACACTATCTGAAAATCTAAGAAAGATGACATATTTTTACTCAAGACCTGTTTTGTAGGTCTCAAGACACACTATAAAAAAAGTATTTACAAAAATTAGGAGCTCTCAAAAAGAAAATTAAAAAATATCAATTATACAAATTAGTTTTTCAAAAACATCTCTAAATCTAAGATATAAGCATAAATATGTATAAAAATAAATTATGTTACCTAACTTTCCAAAAAATTTCTGTAAGAGGCGGGATTTCAAGTTTTCACTGGGTGCATTCTCCTGTCCAGCTCTGCCTGAACTTAACCCTTAAAAATTGACTCCGCCCCCAGCAGTAGGTATCACACCATTTCATTTCTGGTCCCTAATGTCTTCATCGTGCACCACTAAAAGGATTATGAGAGTCACGGGAGAGGAAAATGTGGAATCTACCGACCATAAACACATCCACGTCAACGTATTGTTACTGTAGTACCAGAGGGGCTGTTATGCCTGATGTTTACCGATATTGGGCGGCAAGCGTGTGCCGTAAATATTGTGGGATTAACAGGAGTTTAATCCCCATCTGCAGAACCAGCCCAAGAGTAACCCTTTCGTCCTCCCTCCCCTTGAGAATTGATTATTTCGAGAATATCTCGGTGAAGACCGCCCGCTGAAGAACAACAGATTTGCCGTAGATACAGTAGCCAAAAGTATTGACGAGGTTTCTCGTAAAGTCCCGGTTGGAATCGCCCACTGGTCACACTTTCGTTATTGATTTCACAAATTTAAGACATTGGGCTGTATATTTAAAAGGATTATAGGGGCTTGGGTGAGTACGAACAGGACGTACTTTGACCTCGGGCTCCCCTGGCTAATTTCTGTGTTATTCTAGTATCTCAATAGGCGGTCACCAATAAATAATTTTGTTTCAAGGGAATTTGAAAGGAACATTTCTATTCATTGGATTTCATGAAAATTGAGCAGGAATTCTAATAACATGAAAATTTGATAATAATTTAAGTCACACCGAAAATTGGGTGAACGATAATTTTTTTCGCTCGAAAGAGGTTTTATTCATAAAGAAAACAGTCAAAAACTTTTTATAAAAAATATTATCAACTTTATTTGTAGCTTTAGTTAATTGTACTGTTGGAGAGCTATATTCTTCTACCTCGCTTTGGATGTACTACAAAAAATCCAGACAAAAAATAGTCAATAGTGAGAAAAACAATGGTAAATGATAAATGAGAAAAACAATGACAATTCAACTGTCACTCCTCCGGTAAATCACTCCCTCCTTAAAAAACATACCCACCACTCAAAATCGGTCTTCCTCCTAACAATGGAATTCCCCAATCTCCCTCGAATAATCATCCACACTTACCTACGTAAATTTGGCAAACTCAAAACATTCCTGGCACGCTCCTTGTACGATTGTACACCCGAGCCAGGATCCCCAGAATACCATTTGTGTATTTGAAACCTCAATAGGAATCGAGTGTGGTACCTCGAATTCCCAAGTGCCTTCACATACCAACACCCTCTCACTCCCACCGCCAAACTCTCTTCTCCGATCCTCCTCCCTTTCCCCTCCCCCCGCCTCCCCCCCTGAAATTGGTTAATTTGAAATTGAAATTGCCGCATCGCACGCAGAGACAATCTCCAAGGTTTCAATGTTTACCCACAAAACAGTCTCTTCCATCCCTGATTATGCATTTCTTTTTTGTCCATACATTTTCATGTTCACGTGAAACCAAAAGCACCCATTGTTCCCCGGGGTAACAAATGACCCGCTGGGGGAGAAATACAGTGGTTGTAAAAAAGAGCATTCGAGATCGCTCTCTGAAACTGTCTCTCTTTCCCTCTCTCAGTTGTTACTTCGTTAAAACTAATATATGTCACCATTATTTTTAATATCGCGGGAAAAATGCCCTGCGAATGGTGTAATGGCGCCGGTGGAGTCGTAAAGTCGATATAATGCATAGAAAGACACTGGAAGAATTTTTTTCGTGAAAAAAGATTATTGAGGTTTATTTGAATGGAGTGATGGATTGAAATAAACTGCAAACTGATCGCTCGATGCGGAAATGAGCAAAATATAAAATTAAATAATAATTTGCTAATACTATGTATTACATCGATAAATTTTACATTCTTTAAAATAAATAAAAAACTAATGTTTTCGCAAAAAATTCTAGACCTCTGTAAGAATGCTCTCAGAGTTTCATTAGAATTATCTGTAAAAATTGATTTGTTTCGTCATTTGAATTGTTAACGTTGTCAGTTTCAAATCAATTTACAAATAAATAATACCTGAAATGTGTCACTTATTTCGAAAATGTGAAATTAAAAAAAAATTCAAACCTATAACGAAATTCAAACATCAGATACAATTAAATTTCTTATAATTAAAAAATTCGGAGTAGATATTCTCGGAGTGTTCTTATCTATCGGTATTTTCAAATGTAATGTAGGCTGGCGAAATGCGAATTCCCCAAAAATCGAGAAATTCATTGATTCACTAATTACTTATAAATATATTTAACGTTATTTACCTCTTGTAACGAATGTTAAAATTTTTTATATGAAATTTCAAGTGCACTTATAGTTCACTTAACGGTAGAAAAGGATAATTTTAGATATTTTGAAATAATCAGTAATTTCTGGAATAATACATTAAACGATTGCTCATACTTTTCAAAATCACAATCGATGTATTGTGTTTTGTGTGAACAAACCATTAGGAATTACTTGTAACCGCAAGGTACGTAGCAGCACGACTTTCTCTCAATTACCCCAACCATACGAATCCCCTCAAATTAATATTTCTCTCTCCAACGGAAATATGTGACGCGTGTAGCTCAGTGCCTCAGCAGACATCTCTCCCCCCACATTCAATTAATCCCGTTGTTGCATGAGCGACGCGCGTTATAAGCAGGGAAAAATTGCGAAAAGTGAAAGAGAAGGAGGTGAGGAGGAGTCCGCTCATAACAATATTGTATGTGCCTGCATATTTCTGCCAGAGGTGAATATATGCGTAATTATACGCTGTATTAACACTAATTGACACGCTAATTATCGATTCGACAGGCTTTCATTCAATTTGATAACGGAAAAAAGAGAGGGAAGAAATGTCATGAGAATTACGTGGATTTATCGCGATTTTGTAGGAAGGGGGCATCGCCATTCACTCAAAATGTTTCGTATATATGTATAGGATTTTATATATTGGAATTAATGCGCGGAATAATTCAAATTTTCTTACTGACAGGCGAGACGTTGACAAATTTTCAATTACAACAGAAGAAAAAGCTGTAGAATTGAGGGGATTACATGAGGAAATTCACGTCTTCGGTTGTTAAGCAGAGCCAGTTACTCTTGGTATATTATTATTTTTCTGTAAAAATCTTCGGTCTTTCTTAAGATATAATTCACGAAAAAAAAATCATGGGTAAAAATTTTAATAGAAATGCTTAAGTGTAAATTTGTGTACATATATTTTTTGTAGTGTGCAATGAGATCTATAAAACAGGTCTTGGGCAAAAATATACGGTCTCTCTTAGATTTTGAGATAATGTCAAACTGGAAATCACGTGGCTAATTTTTGTTATTCAATAAATGAAAATTCTTGTAATTTACGGCAATATAGATCATATTGTATGATTTTCAATACGTAATTTAGATGAACACTCACGTGATTTTCGTTTTTTAAATTATAAATCAATCTTGAATAATGCGAGGTTGAGATCTCGTACAGTAGGGGATTGGAACGACGTAAATAGCGCGATTGGAGAAACGTAAAATTCGAAAAAATTCGTAAATTACGTGATTGATCGGCTAATTACGTCTATATTTTTAAACAATCGTAAATTATGTTTTCAATTTTGTGTTCCACAAAAACATTTACCTGTGTGTATTTGTTACATTTAATAGAGAAATATAGTTTCAAATACATCTACCGAATGAAAATAGGTTTCTATTCTTTTTTCTTCCTGCTCTGTCAATTTTCAAACTAAATTTATCATCTTTCCGATTTCGTGATTGCAAGTGATTTCAAGTACGAGTGGCACAATCATTTCATCAGTGAATAACTCCTCGACATATCCATTCAAAAAACAACACCAGAGAGTTGTGCAAAAAGACTCTCCCCTCCTATTAATTAACTAGTAATCTAAAGAAAAACACATAATTTTTTTTCTCAATATCGAAACTTTCAGTTTTACTGCAAAACTTTGTGGATTATAATTACTCATAATAACAGAATCATTAAAATTTTCTCGTAAAACCCAAATTAACACATTCAAAGATTGTCCCCAGCGTTGAAACTCAATATCTTTTTACCCTTCAGTTTATCCGCTCGTGTGCAAACTTCGAAATGTCCTTCCCTCGGCAAACTTTACGTCTCTATCAAAACTCCTTTGGCACATACGTATAACTCGCACTGTCCGCATCAAGAAGCTAATCGGTTTAATGGGATTTTCGTGTGTATGTTGGGGGAATGTCGGAATATTACCCATCGTAAAGTGTACGCCGAGTGAAATTGAGTAGAGCGAAAGCACGAATGAAGTTGACAAAAAATAAGAGAGAAAGAGAGAACAAGAGTTGACGCATGCACTTGAATGAAATCTTTGGGTAATATATATCTTCTGGGGTTTTGGGTGGGACCAAGTCCGTAACGTCTCCATGGAATTGAATGTCGGAATGAGTTTGGACGGGTCACGCTTGGTTAAACTCCGTGTGTTTGTTGAAAGTTCGCCGACCAACGTCTACTCGTCTTCTCTCGATCGAGTGGAAAGGATTGAATCGAACCACCACGAAGTTTCTCCTTTCTTTCTTTAGAGAGTAGAGGGAATGATCCAAGGAGTTTTTGTTTTTTTTTTTAAACTGATGCGACTGCCTTCATCAATTTAGGAATGTTTATAAATATTTGCCATTGTATTGTTAAAATTATCCCAGAAGTGGAATAAGGGAAGAAGTAAGCATTTTCAGCCAAAAATTTTTGGAGCCACGTCATTATAATAAGTCATTACGATAAGACATCGTTTAAGAAAACAATTGCCGCCTGAAATTCGCAAAAAAAGCGGCGATCATACATTTTAAATGTTTTTCAGTGATTTATTCAATTTCAGTAACACTTTTCTAAACTGTTGGAATTGAAACAGGATGAATCAATTGCTGATTTATAAAACATTTAGGTAATTGTTCAGTAGATTCATACCAGCTGCTGGTCCCTGATCCTAAGCAGGAATTTCTTCCGATACCGCCCGATCGTGTTGATGTTTACTTTTCGTGTGTCCTCGTGTGCCGAGATTTAAATATACAGTTAAATAACTTACCGCACCGCTCTTTGCGCTATCCAGGGCCCACGACGTCGACGTGGCGGTGTATCTGGCCCCAAAGACAACACATTTTGATCCGGATACAGACAATGAATAACACAAAGATTTAATGTTTATTTGAGGGGAATTAACGCTCGTTAAGGCACGATTACGATAACCGGGGCGATCAATTTTGATCATGTACTTTCAATGTATTTTTTCTGAGGAAATCGAAAAAAGTAGTGATAAAATTCAAGTTCAATTTTTTATTGTAGTTTGAGATTTTTGAATGTGAAAATTTCGATTATTTCCAACTTATAACTCATAAACTTATGATCTTATTAACTTAAAAAATTATACCTTACAATATTGGGACTTTGGGGATTGAAGGTTTTAGGGGGAGGCGGGCAGGAGGTCCTTGAGCCATGTACGAATGCAAAATTAAAAACTATATAAATAGGTTACAGTTTTTGAAATATTTACATATTTCTTGGATATATTTGTAATCATTTGCATCTGCGAATGGTCGTCAATTAATTTATTTCGTTGTTGACTGTAATTCGTAGAGTGAGTTTTCTACTAATGTAGTACTTTAATTTTCAATAATTCTCACATTATTGAATTTGTCATATTGGACTGTCAATGACATCGTAACCCATATCATGCCCCTTCTCTCTTGAAAAATAATACCAGCGCTAAACTTCCTTGATCACCCACCCGATAATAACATAATCGTCTACTATGTCATCATCTTCAACCCCTTGTGAACCTCTAACGAACCTTGTAAGTCGTCCGCCTCGTGTATCAGTCTCATATATCTTATTTTTTCCTCTCCTCCGTTCGTGCGATGAGCATGTAGGGCATTTGGATTTTTTACTCAACAACTTTTTTCCATCGAGTTATCTTTCTTTTTGTACACTCTGATGCAACCATAACATGGCAAGTAACCAGAGTCAAGTGGACATTTTTCACTGTCATTCCGCGGACCACCGGTTTGATAAAAAAAAAAGTGAGGGTGAAGGTGCTTCAAGTGCTGCACATCGCGATGAGAAAATCCCTTCAAAATTTTTGTCCGTCGTTGACATTGAGAGACTAATTACATCCGTCATGGTAGTATCACTCACCGGTGAAATCAAATTGTAATTATCGTCAAGTCAGTGGAGTCATTATAATTAACGGAATCGCATGATCACCTTTTTCGTAATAGAAATGTCATTATTTGGAATTGTTCAAGACATACATTGTAATCGCACTTAATTGAAAATTAAGCAATCACTTGACAAACTCTTTCCTAATGTAAACCTGTTTGGTTTATATTAGTATTGGTTACGTCATTTCCATCTGTCTTCGAACTAGACAGTAGATACTGTAATTTAATCCTCGTTTTATGTCTAATATAATAATCTCGCTTGATTAAGGAATCGCATTGGTAAGCATGAAAGTATACAGTTTACCCATTTTAATTCATGGCTTTTCTAATGAGAGAAAACTTTTATTTCTGTTTTCTAAGTTAAGCTGTCAGGAAAGTCTATTCAATATCATGCTTTGACGGCAGTTGGTATACGACCGTATTCGGCGCCTATTAGGCAGGTTTAATTATCGTCTTGTCATTTAAATTGTCCCCTAGTCTCCCCTCCTCATTTCCACCTACTGATGAGTTTCCAAATTTGATATTAACAAACAAAAATTAGTAAAAGTATTTTTTATAGTTTATCATTACATCCGCCTTCACTGATTTTAGTCGAAGTTATTCAATTCGATTGATTGATTTGGGAGTGAGACAAAATTTGATTTTCGTGACCAGTTGAGTACGGATTTTCAGACGGAAAACTTTGAATGAATTGTAATAAAGAAATATCACGAAAGTCCCCATTTGACTACTAGAATTACTTCCTAAAATGTTCTAAGAAAACAATCCAACTTTTCTCTGTATAAATTTATTTCATAAGAAAAATTCTCGTCCCAGATGGTCAATAAATGTTTTCCCTGTCATAAATTTGCCATTTCAATGTTAATTTCACTCGAAAAAAAAAATCACTGTTCATTTTTTAATATTTTTTTTACGCATGAATTTTCGCAAATGCTCCACAGCTTGTGTCGGTGTTCACCAGAAAGATATTTACCGAGAAAACCGCAAGATGGAATGATAGCGCAATGCTTGGGTATATGCGCATAGCAGCTGTTGCCGTGATAGCGCTCAGTACGTATGAGTGGAAAAGGGAGTGAGCGAGGGGAGGGCGAGGGGGTTTTAATGTTTTTGCCTTGGGGGTAGAGAACCATCGAGTTGATGCCTACTCACCTATCCCACGTATGTGCATAACTATATACACACCGTTGCCTGGACCTCATCCAATCTCTCTTCTGTTTTCTGCCACCATGAATACATGCGTCGTGCGCGGCATATGGCGTTCAATGAATTTTTTTTCATGCCGAGTTAATTATAAGAAAACATTTATTCAGGAGGACACTGTGAATATTCTGTCGTACGCTGTTGTTGATATATTGTAGGGGATGATTAATAGTTTTTCTCAATGCTCTGAGTGTTTCGCGAATTCATTTTGATAAAATGAGAAAAACAATGCAAATGGCTTGGCAATTAATAAGTTTCAGAAAGCATAGAAGTATTTGTTATTAGGAAATGTGATGGATTTTAAAAAAATGCCTTATGATCTTTTTAGGTACAATTACTATCTCTGGAGACGTGAATTTTCTCGATCTACTGTTCGACACATATGACACTGGAATTTTCAACTAGTGGGATTGGTAGCTCGAGGCATAGCCAGGGACCATCTTCACGGTCCGAAAAATTTTGTCTGTTTCATAATGAGATAAACTATTTTTTATTTGTGCGTAGAATTTTTTGTCGGCAGTATTCTTAATTCTTCAGGACAATATTTGCTAAATAGCCATTTTTTTCAAGGTTCCGATATATGGCCTAGAAATGAGTGGAGAAGCGAGATAAATCTCGTCAAGACTTTGATCTTCATCCTATTTTATTCCTATTGAATGCGAATTGGAGCAAAAAATCACTTGAATGAGAATTTTTCTCAAACTCCAACAGATTTTTCATACCAGTTCAACAGAAATTCAGTATTTACGATTTTTTATGGCACCGCTTGGTTTTTTTATTTTTTTTACTTGACGAATTATTCGAGTTCCTTCAATTCATTCATTTTTTTTTTCTTGCAGATTTGTTCTTTTTTCTCAGGGAAAACTTCTGCAGTATTTTTCCCCATTATATCAACATTTCTCGTAAGAAAACTTTAACAACTGAAGCTGTACATGTTTCACTCGAGAACACCCAACGTCGTAGACTATACAACAACAATGGCCGTCACACGTGCATCCATCTTATTAACGGATGTTAATCATGTCTTCAGCGGCGCGTCTTGCTCCCCCAGGCATTACCTATGGGTCCGCACGGCGACCACCTCGGTGAGCATTGTTCCCGTTGACGTTTCAACGAAACTCCACAAACCCATCTCTCTCACAATGTTGTTTTTTGCCTCTCATTTTTTCAGAAATTCTTTTTATTCCCCTTTTAAAATCCACCCCTGCATCGGTTGTAATAAGATACTCGCCATCTTGGTATGTAAATGCCAGCTATTCATTACGTTGCTGGTTGAATGATTGGGTCCTATGCGGGAATTCACTCACGACACAGGCAGCACATGAAGCAAGAATTATTTTAGTTTGTCTGATAAGTTTGATGATAAAATTAAATTTCATACGTGGAGAAAAAGTTTCAAGAAATATTGCGGATTGTTTTGGGCAGTCCCTATACTGTCCCTTGAATTTAAGTGATGCATTCTCATTTTTTTAGGCCATTTAGATAAAAATGACAGAACTCTGCGGAAAAATTTGGATTGTTAGATAAAAAGTACAGAATAGTTCTCGAAGATTTCCTATGAATGTACTGATAAACTCCCATTCCCAATCTCCGCTCACAATCCACAAAAAACAATTAATTTCGAAGCTGAATATAATAACACAAGCTACATTAATGATTTCATATGCAGATTGTTATAATATTCGGTTTCACCGATTTTGGCGTGGACTTAATGGGTTTCAAAGGATTTCAGTGATAACGGATTTATGTCCTCCTCGATTTCGATATTTTATACTTTTTACGCACCATTCACGTTGAATTTTTGTGACATACGATGCTAATGACTGGAAAAAATATTACCGAATCGGTAATTAGTAACTAGCCATATAAAATATTCTGGAATTGGTAAATAAATTGCAAATTTGGGAGAACTATTACTGACAGAGGAATATTGAGAATTGCCGAATTGTTAACATTTAATATTTACAGCGGATTTTTTTGTATAGTATTGTAAATTTTAACTGAAAAAATGGAAATTCAATCGTCAAAATTGAAATGATGACTAAAGATTTTTCGACTCATCTATCAAATTCTTAGAAATTCAATTGTAGTCCATGTTTCACACGATAAAGTCGAGTAGTTCACTATGCATCGTTCTCAGACTCTCGTATAGAAGATAAACCCTCAAATAAATCAGTGATGCCAGGGTCAGGTTCACTTAGTCATCCACATCAGTTTCCCCATCCTCAGCGGAAACGTTTACGTAATGAGGAAAATAACCTCAAATGCAGAACTGGGAGTACATAAATATCAGAATGCCCGTGCACGATAACTCCAGGGTATGTTCTTTATATAAATATCCTCGGACCCTCCTGTCATTTTTTACGCAATGATAGTAGAAAGCAAATGCAACAGTGTTGGTAAGGGTCTCGCATTGACCTCTGACCTTGGAGTTGACCGAATGAGGCAATAGAACGGATAGTTGGGTTCAACACAGCATTGACTACCTCGTGTGGCTGTTAAGAAACATGCACAAGGCGTTACCAGGAATATCGCGAGTACAGGTCTCGATGGGAAACGACGGGCCAGCAGAATTCCCAGGTTTTTCACATTAAAAATTATTATATGAAATTTTTCGAGAGATTCAAGTGGCATTTAGTAGATAATAATGGGTATGTTTAGAAATTGCAAATTGTTACGGAGAATTTCATTACTTCAGAGTGTTTTTTTTTTCGTTGCACACTGGCAGAAAAATTTAATCATGTCATTAGAATAATTTGCATCTGAAATTAACACAATTTTAGTTCTTGTTTTGAAGCATTGAGATTGGCAATGTTAGATAATTTTTTGGGTCTGAAGGAATTAAATTGAAAATCTCTGATGAAATTTCCGAGGTTCTTCCCAAAATCCTGAAAACAGAATTAATTAGTTCATTGACAACTCCTCAATAATTTCCCGATTATCGAAAACCTCAGTCGATATCTATTCGGCTGCACCCGGGTTCTCCACCCACACGCAGCTACCCGGGAACATTTCATGTTTTATGTGATCTCCGCAGCTGCCCGTTACCAACACCCCCGCAGATTCGATATTCAAATGGCATGGAAGCCCTCACCCTCTCGCATTCGCATGTCTCAAATGAGGCATTCTTTGTCAATCCAGCCACCTATTTTTTTTCATGTCTCCGAAAATTCTGAAAAAATTCTATCTTTTTTTATGGGCTGAAAGGACACCCTG
>JAPYZN010000948.1:0-20624 GCA_030522865.1 Psyttalia lounsburyi
ACCACCATTAACCTGTTATTTTTCACGTTAATATGACAGAGAAACACAAAATTAAGGTTACAGTTGTTTGGTGGAGATAGTAATGATATATTCTTTATCTTTATTTATTAATAGGATAAGAAGATATAGGAAGAGATATTATCCTAATCATCAGCGAGATTTTGTGACGTTATTTGGGTCCGATAATTCTTAATTCACGTGCCACTTCGACTTCCATGAAATCGATTAGCATTCGAGTTTTCATTCGAGTGCGATTCGAGTGCTCATTCGATACTCCCGATGCCTCTCTCTAATTATATAGGATCACTTGCACTGGCCGATTCATTCGTGACGGATAATTCAACTCATAATTAATCTAAAATATCTGTCTATGGCTCGTTGAGCCATTAACATAATGAGTCTCTGGTTTTGATTGATTTCCGGGTTCCAGGTAAAACGAGCGTAGTCGCTATTGTTTTCGCTCAGCTGATAACACAAGGGGAGTGTTATGGATTGCACGCATTTATTGTACCTGTGAGAGATCCGAAAACATATCTACCTTATCCTGGGATCATTGTGGGGGATATGGGCGATAAAACTGGAGTCAATGGCATCGACAATGGGTAATTAATTCTGCGTATTATCCCTGATATTCTCGGAGAGATAATGCAGAATATTTTTGTCTTTTAAATTGTTTATTTAGGATCCAGAAATATTCAATGAACAATGTGAGTAATGTTTCCTTCAGGTTCATAATCTTCACTAACTACAGAATACCAAAGGACAATCTGCTGAACAGAACTGCCGACGTAACCGACGAGGGTGAGTATCAAACGTCTTTCTCCGACCCCCAGAGAATTATCGGAGCCGTTCTTGAGAATCTGTCCACTGCGCGCATCGGCATCAGTGGCGAGAGTGTAAATAATATTGGAATAGCTGCGACAATTGCCATTCGATATGCCTCGGTCAGGAGGCAGTTCATGTCTTCTTCGCAGGTCAAGGATCCCGTCGAAACGCCAATCATCGAATACGAACTTCACGTGAGTATTTAATATTCACTCAGCATTGAGCCCAATCAATTGCGGAGTTTGCAGACTCAAGGTTATTGAAGAAATTGGAACTTTTTGGCCTGCTGGGAAATTCTGGAATTGCTTTGGGTTTGGGCACTTGTTAAATTGTTAAATTGTTGCAGCAATGGAGAATATTCCCCTACATGGCTGCAGGAGTAGTGACACGAGCTTTCATGACAGAATTCTCCAGTGAATTCTTCGGGAATGTCGAGAAATCCTTGGCCGCTGAGGAGATTCCAAATATCGTGAGTGAATATGTCAGAATATTATTTCCATCAGTTTATTCAAATTCATTGGTTCAATTATTGTTTCAGAGAGAAATTGTTGGTGAACTTCATGCTATGATTTCAGCTATCAAGCCTCTCCTCACGTGGACTGCCAAGGCTGCAATTAGTGAGTGCAGAGAGGCTTGTGGAGGTCATGGGTATCACAAAGGTGAGGGAATAAACAAATTGAGTCTCTGTGGTCACTAAAAAATTGTCGCAGTCACTGAGACTCATAAAAAATAATTCTTAACATTTTCAATACCTTCTCAGCTGCTAAATTGGGGGACATGGCCGCCGATCATGAGCCGACGGTGACGTACGAGGGTGATAACAATGTCCTGGCGCAGCAAACCAGTAACTGGATCCTCAGACAGTGGGAGGGAGCTCAGAAGGGCATCACCGACGGAAGCCCTCTGGACTCGATAAATTTTCTATTCAATGGAAATCAGATATTGGAGAAGAAATTCACTGTAAATCGGGTGGATGACATCATGTCCTTGAACTGTAATAATCTCCAGGGGATTTTAAATTTACTCATTGTAGATATCAGTGATTGATTTTGATCACTCAATTGCCCAGCAAAATTTGGCCCGTTTCCTCTTTCCCTCTTGGAGGCAACGATAGGATTGCCTGAATGTTTTTGAGGAGAATTCAGCTGAAATCTCTTGGTAGACTAATTCTCCATTTTTTTTTGCTTCTGTTGCAGTCGTTATTAATTGTTACCAGTGGCTAATTACGTGGTTGACAATTGAAATGTCCCGTAAATTCCAAATTGCAAAGAGCAAAGGTCTTGACAATTTTTCGGCAAGAAGCAAAGCACAAGTTTATTCCGCGTCGCATTTATCCAGAGCCTATGGAGAGGTAAAATTTGCCACGGAAATATTTCTGAGAATATCTCAAAAGACAATAAAAAAAGGAATAGAATCAAAGTTTTATTTTTATTTATTTGATTGCAGTTGATGGTTATTAAATACAGTGTGAGGAGGATCGAGAAAATGCTGCCACATGGGAATCCTCACAAAAATTTGGCAGCAGTTTTGGACAAATGTCTGCTGCTCTATGCGCTATCCTGCCTGGAGAAGTATTTGCCGTCGTTCTACCAAGGTAATTGTTGCTAGAGAAATTAAAAAAATTAGTAAAGTCTTGCGGAATGTATCATCATTATGTCTTCTGGCTATTCAAGGTGGATACTGCTCAGGACCACAAATGGTAGAGATTATTCGCGAGGGTATTCTGCGGCTGTGCGCTCAATTGAAGCCAGAGGCAGTCTCCATTGTTGATGCCTTAGCACCGCCTGATTTCCTCATTAATTCAGTCCTGGGAATGTCGGATGGAAAAGTAAGATGAATAACTCCTAATCAACCCCCAATGATCCTTCAGTTATCGTCATTAGCCACTCCAGAACTTGGAGTTAACAGATAAGACCAGGTCCTAATGACCTAATGACCTAATGAATTAATTAATTAAATTTCTTGCCGTTCCCAAATCATTCAAAAGCATGAAAGAATCAGTAACGGCACATGAATGTCGACTCGTAAAAGCGGTCGCAGCTGCTCCCGTATCCGATTAAATTTCGCAGTCATCACATGTTTGCACTGTCCGCATTGTTCCGCCCCTCTCGAGCCGCCGACGATTGCCCAATTCACTATAGGAACCAGAATTTCTGCGAAAATCGGGCGAGGGAAATTGAAATATTATCGAGGAGGCCCCTAATAATTAACTTACGAACGAATCGTTAACCAATAATGAATTAATTATTTTTTCATAAATTCCAGAGAGTCGATATAATTTGCTTTCGATGTTTTCAGGTCTATGAACGTCTCGAAGAAGCTTTCAGGTGCCATCCAGACGTAACGGGACGACCGAGTTGGTGGCGCGAGCTCATAACAGCTGGGGAAAAGCCTCTCATGCCACTGCAATCAAAGCTCTGACCGCAAAACTAATATTCACTAAAGAAAATTCAGCACAAAATTTGGTGGTCACATATCCGAAGATAATTTTTCTACAGATCATATTTTATATATATTTTCCTGAATGAAATTGCGGAGTAATGGACATGTAACGTTGTTACAGAATCGTTTTTTCTTCTCTTCTCCAGTGAACTTAATTTCTTTTTCCACTATTTAATTCTTACACTGTACCTATGTCGTCATCATTGTTTGTTGCACAAATAATTGTACTAGTATTGGAAAAGCAGGTTTTTATGAGTATTATTAAATTTATTGAAGAATTACTCATTATATTTCAATTATCAGCGGCTCTGTTTTATTTTTCGTTTCATATTGTGGCAATGAGGTGAGGAAATTTTACGGAATTGCTGAGTCAATTTGTTTGAGATATTTCCATCGCTCGTTTCCGTGACACAATTATTCGTGTGCGAGGAGAATTGCGCAACGCAAATTCTCAAGTTTTTAAAATACTTTTGTTTTTCGTTTGAAGATGTTATTAATTTTCATTGATCTCACTTTTGATTTGTGGCGGTGGCCTTGGCCGCCTGTAATAGAAACATTTTAAATATCACATTTGACAAATATGTACGCGATGGTTGATCGTATGTAGACAGAGAGAATTTATTTTTAATTGTTTTAAACATTTTCCGCTCTTCCTCACGATCTTTCGTCTGAGAATCGGTATTACGTACATGCCGACGTCGGAGAGATGAAAAACACTGCAAAAAAAAATTGTTCCTGAGCTGGAAAATACCATTTCACTCATTCGTGTTGACAAGTAGATTTTACAACAATTATTGTCTTCAGTACCTTCCTGTTATGCCCGGAAGTCAGGAGATGGTTCAATATTAACTCACTTCCGCACAATTTTTGATTTATAAAGATGAGAAAACGAAATGAAACTTCATTCGAAGTCAAACAAGAATGGTTGTCTTTAGAATAATTCTGGTACTCCTGTGTATGGGGCTGGGATTGTGCCTCTCCCAGAAAGTCCAGCTTCCCAGAACAAAGTGTCACGGCGGAGCGTGTTTGCGTGAGCATCAATGGTAAATAAATATTCTCAGTTATTAACTTTCCTTATTTTTTTTCCAATTTTACACTGAGTACATCTTCGAGCGTTCAGTCGAGATATTCGAAGGTTCTCCTTTGAAAGAATCGACGAGATTATCCGACAATCAGGCTTGGCAAACGTGTTGATAAGACCTGGAAAGCTAAGAAGGCCGTTCCTTGATCTAGTTGGACCCCGTTGAGGCTCGTCAGAGTCTTTCAAGTCCAATAACATTAATTCTCAATTTTGCAGGTATACACTTGGAGACTGTGCTGGGCGATTTTCTAATCCATTAGCTAGTCAATCGTATCCGTATCGGTCCTACACGCCATTATATGGCTCCCAGCGAGTGAGGAGAAGTGCAATCACTGAGAACTCGCAGCCGATGAGGGACACACCGGTACCTAATCAGTCTTTCAACCAGGGACTACAGATTAATGAACCTCAAACTGAACTCTTCATAACCGAAAAACGACTAGAGGAGCTCGTGAAGCGGGCTGTCGAGGCTGCATTCGAGTCCCACCGATGTGTGAGTGACCTAATAGGACATCAGGGAATGGGCAATGGAGAATACATTTATGAGGATTTCGCCGAGGAACCCAGCCTGCCTGCGTCGGCGGTACCAGAACGAGAGCCTTTTCATGGTCACTCCACCGGCATCGAGTCCAGTGGAATCCCAGAGAGTGCTAGGGGAAATCAAGGGATGGTGATCCCTCATCAAGTGTTGCCTGCACAACAACAACAACAACAACAACAACAACAACAACAACAACAACAACAACAACAACAACAATACCAACAATACCAACAACACCAACAACACCAACAACACCAACACCAACACCAACAACATCAACATCAACAACATCAACCAATTGATACTCAGGTAGAACGAGCAACACATCCTGCACTCCTGGAGAATATCTCTCCTCCAGTTTATGAAGGCTATGCTAATCAAGCTGAGCCAGCCATTCCAGTACCTCAGAGTAAAATATAAAAATATTGTATGTAGTTTTTTAAAAATAAATTAGTTTTCGAATCCAATGGAGACTTCATTCGAGACCATCTGCACCATGTGGTTGATTTCTGGGGAAGGGTTCAGCCTGTTCATATGATAAAATCTAGTCCTCTTTTTTTCGCGTTCCACTTGAAATTGAGAGAATAGTGACAAAAATCTGCCACAGCTTTCTCACGGAATTTCCAGCAGTTGAAGGATTTCAAATAATATCTGAAGAAACGTTATTTCACATGTTTTCTCATGAATTCCATCGCGACAATCGAAACAATGCTGAGTCGGTCATGTTAAAGGTGTAAGCAAATTTATAGATACATGAGGACATCGATTGTACAAGAAGAAATAATAAACAACCGCTTACATGTTCACATTAAAAATACTGAAGTACTGATATCCTCTCTCTCCTTAAAAAAGTCAAGGGTCCGGGATTTTTGTCTCTAGAAAATTGCCAATTCATTTTTTTCAAAAGCAAACAACCTCCTGTCTCTAACTAATTAGTCTGATGAGATCTCCAGGAATTTCATTGCCTTCCACATCTTCCACAAAGAACCTCAACGACCTTCGCAGTCAACTCAAACAAACATCCCCAGTCGCGGATTGCCTGAATTATTTCCATAATATCCATAAAATAACCAGGACAATCTGCGTGTGATGCAAAATCAGTGCGTAATTGGTGAATGTCGTCACCGTCCCCTCCACCAAATGCCATGAACAAGCAAAAGTGGCGACTATTTTTAAGCGACTGTTGCTTCGAATTTCATTCATTCGATCCGCAAGTCTGCAAAGTACTAGCAATGCGGTTCTCCGAGTATATTGTGGCCATCGTGGTCGTCTCTTGTGCCGTGACTTCTTGCCTGGCAGCTCCGAGAAAGTCCAAGCGTACGCCTGCCCCCGAAAGTGTTCCAGCTGTTGAGGAAGATAAACGAGACATCAAAGACAGCACCAGAGCCAAAAAACAAACGACAACATTCTGCGTGGAGATTAAGGCAGGCAAGCCCGTAACAAAAGAGTGCGAAGAACATGCCCAGAAACCAGAGACAGTGGTAGTTTTTCCGCCGGATCCCCAGCCAAGTGTCTCCTATGTGCAGGTCCCAGTTGTCCACCATCACCAACCGCAGTATCCAACAGTGTACGTAAATGGGCAACCGCAACCAGGTCACCAGCCAGGATCATCATCACAACCTGGTTACCAGCCCGGATCGGCACCGCCGCAAGGTTGGATCTATCCATCGCAACCAGGATCGTCAGGTCAACCAGGTCAACAACCAGGCTACCAACCAGGATCGTCAGGTCAACCAGGCTACCAACCAGGATTGTCAGGCCAACCAGGCTACCAACCAGGATCGTCAGGTCAACCAGGCTACCAACCAGGATCGTCAGGCCAACCAGGCTACCAACCAGGATCGTCAGGCCAGCCAGGCTACCAACCGGGCTCGTCAGGTAAACCAGGTAACCATCCAGGATCGCTGTCGCAGCCAGGTTATCAACCAGGATCATCCGGCCAGCAACCAGGCTCATCAGGTGAACCAGGTTACCGCCCTGGATCGGCAGGTCAACCAGATCACGAGTCAGGATCGCCACTGCAGCCAGGTAAACCAGGTAATCGACCCGGAACCTCAAGTCAAATTGCTAACCGACCAGGATCACCAGGTCAACAGCCAGGCAACCAACCAGGATCACCAGGTCAACAGCCAGGCAACAAACCAGGATCGCCAGATCATCCAGGCCAGAAAGGAGGAGTATCACCTCTACCAGGGAACCAACCAGGATCCCCAGATCAACCAAGCTATCAACTAGTCTTACTGCCAGGTCAACCAGGTTACCAACCAGGGTCTCCAGGTCAACCAGGTTACCAACCAGGCTCTCCAGGTCAACCAGGTTACCAACCAGGCTCTCTAGGTCAACCAGGTTACCAACCAGGAACTCCAGGGCAACCAGGTTACCAACCAGGATCTCCAGGACAACCAGGTTACCAACCAGGGTCGCCAGGACAGCCGTCGGGAGAAATCGGTTACAACCCCCAGGGTCAATTAAGTTTCTCAACCGGAACGGGAAGTTTCTCAAGTTCTTTGTGTCCGCCATGTCCACCATGTCCCTACTATTCTTCCCCACTCTCCTTGATATTCAGAAATACTCTTGGTGAACAGCCGGAACTCGCAATAGATCCAAGGATGATGATGGACCCAGGGATGGATCAGAGGACTCCTGGGGGGTTAATACCAGGGGATCCAAGGCTGATGATGCACCCAGGGATGGATCAGAGGACTCCTGGGGGGTTGTTACCCGGGGATCCAAGGTTGATGATGGTTCCAGGGATGGATCAGAGGAGCCCTGGGGGAATGATGCCAGTGGATCCAAGGTTCATGATAGTCCCAGGGATGGATCAGAGGAGCCCTGGAGGGCTGATCCCAGGGGATCCAAGGATGATGACGCTCCAGGGACCGGATCAGAGGGGTCCTGGTCTACCGTTAGGCCAGGAAATGGAGCCCGGGAGTCCTGGGACACGAACAATTGATCAGAGAGGTCCGGGGGTGGTGATTTCAAGCGATCCAAGGATAATGATGACCCCGGGATACGAACAGGGGCGTTCTTGGGCCCCAGGAAGTGATCAGAGAGGTCCTGGGATAATGACGCCAATGGATCCTATAACCGGGACAATGGGATTCGCCCCAACTTCCTTAGATATGCGAACCACGCAGCCGTTCAATTCTCTGGAGGGCCTTCGACAACCCCATCTCGCTCAATTCCAGAGGCTGTCCCAGTATGCACCGAATCAACCTATATATGAGTTCAAGTATGGATCTCCTGAGGGTGCAGCTCATGGTCTGCCGTCCGGTTCATTTAGGATCGGTTCAGGTCTTCCGAACTCGGTGAGTGTTTTTTTTTTAATTTCCCGAAGAAGATAAACTGTAAGGTAACTCAGTTGCATTGTCGAGCAGAAGTCTCGTAGGAGAGACGACTGTACCTGGAGAAGCCTTTCCTCTCGGGGTGAGGTTTTCCCTTGGAAGAGGGGGTGGAAGATGGGATGGGAAGAAACGGGAAGAGACCGGGGGGGTATAGGAATGGAAGGGAATTTAATTTAATAGTAGGATCATTCGGGATGTCAATAATTTTGTGACGTCTTCAGTACATAACTCCATGAAGAGACGAAGTTTCATTATTTTCCCTTTATGTGTAGGGTTTACTTGAGGGTCTGCCAGGAGGCGTAGACCCGCGGTGCAGAGAAACTAACCAGCCTCAGCCCACCGTCGTCTTTCATCCATCTGCAATTCCATCACCATCACCATCAGCGAAGTTTGAGTATGTGGCAAGAAGCAAGTGGGCGGTTAGATCAGCTGATCAGGCGGGATCCGCAGATGACAATTCAGAAGGCCATGCTGAAGTCCCAGCTGTAACAAAAGAAGTAGAAAGCCCGGGGCCATCAGAGAGAAAGGCTGGACTCACACCGAGTCAGCTGATGAGTCAAATGAAAGCTACAGCACCCGCGCAACGGGGCATTCCAGAGGACAAATCCGATTCTAATGTTCAAATGAGCATTGTTGGACCTGGAGGACAGTCCTATCTTCTCGGGGCTCCTAAGGGGGCTCTGGATGGCGAAGTGGAGAAGCGACAGGAACTCAGTAAGCGAAAGGCTGAAACTCTTGAGAATATCATAGAATAGGTCAAATTCATTTTATTGTAAGACCTAATGAGTTTTTATATAAATTTTAATTAATAAATGAAGTTTTATATCTGTTAAACTACTGCTTTGGACACCATTTGTTCTTGGTGAATTTTCGATCAATCGAAATTAAAGAAAATATATTTTCGTGTAGAAGACAGAACCAGTTCAATTCACTGGGTTAAACAATTTAGCCTGAGTTGGGAGGGCGAGGCTGGAATAATCAATAGATAACAAATCAAAAAACAAATTATGGCTTTCACGCTGGAACACCCAGTATTGACAAACAGAATGAAACGTAAACAATACAAATGAAAACAAGCCCAAGTCAAAGGGGACAAAGACATAGCCTGAAATGCAGCAAACAAATTACAATTCAACTACGTATCGACTGCATAAAAACGATTGTCTAAAATTCCTCGAATAATAAAAATTGCGGAAATTTCTTCCGTTGAACACATTTATGCTCGCGTCACGTGGTCAACTGCGTCATAAACACACACACTTGTCCCCTTTCCCTGGCCCAATAGAAATGGAAGATTTCTCTCTTCCTAACCCCACTTTTTCCTTCACCAAAGTCTTTGCATGAACAACTGTTGTGTTGACCGTGAAAATACTTGTACGTCTGCATTAGCGTGTGCCAGCAGGGCCAGTCATCAACAGCTGCCTGGCATAATTCATAATTTACAATATGGCAGAGCGGAGGAGAAACAAAAAGCGCAAAGATGTGAGTTTTCCGTGGTTTTCTAACAAAATCATTGTTTTTGTCATTTTGGGGATTGATGGACGAGGGTCGATAACACTCGACAATTGTTGGTTATTCCCCGTTTGTTGGGCACGTTGACAAATTTGCCGTTTGTCAACTGCCACGGGTACAGAATCTCCGTGACGTCGAGTTCGCCCGTTCACCCGGGATTATTCCATTTTATTTGGAGATTTGCAACTTCCAAAGGAATTTTTAATGGGGAAATCACGGATTAAGTTACGAAGTTGAGTCAGCAGGCGAAATGTCTGGGATATTTTTTACGAGTGGAGCTATTAAATATTTATTATTATTTTCATGTTTACTCTGAATAAAATGTCTCGCGAAAATCATAACCATAAATTATATCAAAGATTGGACATAAAAACTTGTCAAATGACATTCCATAAGAAACGGGTGGTCTACAGGGTTCAATTATAATTTTGGCACCTGATTGGGCCCACGTTCTGGCCTGAGTGATAGCCATATAACAATGCACACAGAACTATTTTATCTCTAAGAAAAAAATTAGAATCTCCTCGGGCCCAGTGGTTACCCAGTCAGCAGCAGTTGCTTATATCCTAATTAAATGTACTAAACGGTTGTAAAATATACCTGAGTCTCCAACGGGTCCATGACCTATTCTGGGGCTCTAATTGTCGCGCTTCGGGCCTCTTGGGCCTCCACGCAATCTAACCCTTTCGTCCGAAAAAAAGTATCAATGAGATGTCAAGAGCTCACGTGACCATTAAATGCTCAGGAAGCGCCGGGAGGCAAAGTTCCCGAGGACAAGCCCAACAAGGAGGAGTACGCAGTGGCCAAGTGGATCCGTGAGAATGTTCCCTCCAAGAAAACCAAATTCGTCAGTCACAATGTGGAGTACTTCACGGGTTCGCGTGCAGTGAATGCACTTCTGGACAAATCCCCCTGGAACAAGACGATATTCGAGACGAGGGAGCAGGTGGTGAACTTCCTGGACGCGATGTTGAGACACAAGTTCTTCCACAGGGCCAAGAAGATAGCATTGACCGAGGAGGAGCTCAACAAGCGTCGAGCCATGAAGAGGAAGGGGAAGGACTGCTGCGTGAAGGACAAGGAGAAGGAGAAGGACAAAGAGAAGGAGAAGGAGAAAGACAAGGAAAAGGACAAGGACAAGGACAAGGAGAAGGACAAGGACAAGGACAAGGACAAAGACCAGGACAAGGACAAGGAGAAAGAAAAAGAAAAGGACAAAGAGAACGCAGAGGACCAACAAGAGGACAACAAAGAGAAGGAGCCGAAGAAAGGAGCCAAAGTTCGTCTCGAGATGCACATGGAACAGTATTTTGTTGACTGCAATGACGCCTATGTCTGGATATACGAGCCCATCCCCGTCTACTACTGGTTCTTCGGGACTCTAGTCGTCCTGGGTGCTATTGCCGTCTGTCTCTTCCCCCTGTGGCCGCTCACCATCAGAAATGGTGTCTACTACGTGAGTGTCGCGGCCGCTGGATTTTTTGTATTTATTCTAGCTCTAGCTCTCCTGAGAGTCGTCATTTTCTGCTTCCTCTGGATGCTTACTCTGGGGAGACATCACTTCTGGCTGCTTCCCAATCTCGCCGAGGATGTGGGTTTCTTTGCGTCCTTCTGGCCGCTCTATCAGGTGAGCTTCGGGGTGGAGGAGCGATTTTAAGGGGCTGATAGAAAAATTAATTTGAAAAAGCAGCAAATGAGGAATTGATGATTTTTATCTGTTTCAGTATGAGTATTGTGGACCTGGGAGTGATAAGAAGAATAAAAAGAAGAAGAGGAGGAAAGAAAAGGACTCGGATGGCGAGGATGGCAACGCTAATCAGAGGTTATTTATTTTCCTTCGCATGAGCCATTAATCTTTTTAATTAAATCAATGAAATGTGGTGTCTGATTTTTGTTTATCTACTTTTCTTTTCGGAATTTTAGGACTGATGAGAAGCCCCTCCTCAGCGAGGAACCCCAGGACCAGGAGTCCGATCAGAAGGAGGAGGACGCCAGCGGCGAGGAGGGCTCGGAGAGCGAAAAATCCAATACTGGAAAGGACTTCGAAATGGTCCAGCACATAGAGCTCGACGATAAATAAATTACCATTCATCTCGAGAGATCACATCACAACTCGCTTTTACAGGACTTTGACGAGAGCCAGTTGCAATGGATTCGTTATTCACTACACAAATTTTTTTTTAACGTTCAAAGACAGATCGTATATACTCCTCTGTTGCTCGTCAATGACCAACTCATCTCGTCCACTCTATTTTGCATTTATTGTAGGGCAATTGGAATTTTGCATGAAATTTGATCTAACTCTTTATCAATATTTTGGGACATTTAGCACAAAAATATTTCAAAATGTTGAAATCATCGAGAGAGTTGAAACAATCATCTACAAAACTATTTTTCTCATTAAAAATGTTTTTTGGATAATTTTCCATGAAAAATTTTGTGCAAAACACCGACTGATGTCAACCATTTTAAAAAAATTCTTTCTTAACTGTTCGTTGAAAAAGAGAGTGTCTGATCATTGATAATAATTTATAAATTGTGGGTAGGTGCATTAAATGAATTTATTATGAGAAATAATATTTATATTATTATGTGAATAAGCCCAATGACGATTATTAATTAGATAGATAATATTGTGATTAATATACGATATTATTGATTATATGAATTTTTTTTGGAGGTACTGATTACATTTCATTGCGACTTTCTTTACTTTGGAAGATTGCGAATGTTTACCTTTTCTTTTTACAAAAATCAAATCTCTTGAATGTCCGGGGACATCCTCGTTTAATCATCAAAATTTGTCATTTAATTAACAGGTCTGTTTCGCTGTTGTTAATGCAAAGAAAATAATTGAGGTCACCACTTGAAAAACAAGAAAAAATTTGAATTGCGATCGCTTACGAACTGCTGGACGCCTAGGATTTTGCGTTGATTTCTCTGAGCATTGCATTGCACATGGCGGCGTAAGGATTGAGATGGACCAATTGAGTGCGGGCGAAAGTGGATCCGTCTTTGGCGGCCTCCTGGAAGTCCTGTTTCGCCTGGTCCTCGCGACCCGCGAGACGATGAAGTAGAGCGCGCTGACATAGTACCTTACCAGCAACTTTCCCCCGGGAGTTGGTCATTGTCAAGGCTTCGTTCAGATTTTCCATTGCCTCTGCAAATAACCGGATGTGCATTGGAGTTTTATTCTTATTTGGCAAAAAAATGAATTCAGGAGGCGATTGCAAATATTTCTAGAGTGATGAGCATTAATGAGGGCCTCATCAAATTCTCCATTGAAATCTCAATTTACCGTTGATCCGGCCAGCGAGTCTGAGAGCTTGCGCCCGGTCATTGAGGATCGAGGCATCTTCAGGAGCCCTTGTCCTCGCCTCATCGAAAATCCTCAGCGCTTCGTCGGTCCTCCCGTCCTCCGCCGTCACGATAGCCCGTTTCACCAGCTCCACAACTTTCTCATCGCCTCCATCTATTCATAATTCTCATGATATCAAACGGGAAAACAAATTTCTATCAACACAAACGAGGAAGAGAAAAGTTAACGGTACATTTTTCGTCCACTTCAAGCTCATCAGAACTGATCTTATTTGCGTCAGACAGCAGCTGGAGCGGATCGAAAATGGCGTCCAGCACTGCCTCGTCGTGCTCAGTCAGTTGTTGCATGACGATTTTCCAAATGCTACCTATTTAACTAGTCAATTCACTTTCGATTCAACTCAAGCCCCCAATTTACCGCCTTTACACACCAACAATTCCCCGGTAATTGTCAATATTAAATTGCCGAGGGTCACGTGATGTCCAGTGCTGATGTTGCGATGCCCAGGAAGCCCAAGCAGGCAGGCAGGGCCAAGGAGGAAAACTTCCTGAGAAAGGATGAAATTGTAATACCCTAGAATCTATGGTCACCCGGGTCACGCCAGGGTCTCTCTCCTAGACTACAGCAGTATTAGCTATCCATTATTTTGTTTGTACTTCAGACCTACCAGCGCATCTCAATAATTTTGTTTATTACCTCTCACCAAATAATGATCCCAGAAGAACTGGAGGTCTGTCACGCCAGCTCTGAAAAATCCACGACTGATCTGTCCTAAGCGAATCGGTGACTATTAATTCTCTGCAGAGCGAGAAAAAAATTAATAAAAAAATACCTGCAAGGAAAATAGATTGTGAAGCCCAGTGGATTGACTGGTATTCAAATTCTCCGGAGAACATATTTCATCCAGAATGTTTTATCTTTATTATCGCCTCGTGTCTCTGTGTGTTTCCATGTTTGTGTGGGTTGGTGTGTCCATGGGAGACATCGTGAAGGCCTCCAGTGTAGGTACAGCCTCAATAATCACACAGAAATACCGCTATACATCCGCATTGTCACGTGTGTTTCATAACTTGAAGACATTGGCGTTGATAAAAGTTCAGCCTGATGAATTTTTCATCCGCCCACTGTTGCAAACATGTCTGCGCTTGTCTGCATCGAACGTTATTTGACTCGTTTTGAAAACCGGTTAGCCACCCGGAGGATTTTGAGAGGTGAAAGAAAAAAAACAAGAAAATAAAAAGGGTCCAACAGTGGAGTGTTTTAGGGTTCTTGGAATTTTTTCCCGAGATATCTCCCCGAGAATTCGCCAGGTAAATATTCAACTCATGACATTCGCATTCGCATTCGGCATTTTCCTCTGCCAGTGGAGAATTTTTTTACTCCGGTCCGAATTTGTTTTGGATCTCCAAAATATTCCCTTGAGGGAATTATTTGCGGAGGAATTTTTTGGGAGTCAGGGGATTCCCTGAGGCTCACGAAGACTCGAGAATTCTCTGGGGAATTCCCATGAGTTTTCCGTGGAAATTCGGGAGCTCTGGGTAAAAAATTGACGATAGAATGGAAAATTAATGCTGAATGGAAGTGGAGAAAATTGTATGCGCCGTGGGGATCCCAGAACTTGAGGGAAAAAAATTGAAACCCAGTTTTTGGACCTTCAGACATTCGATCAGCTGATCGATCGTCGTGGACGTACCATCCTAACGGACTCGGTAATTTAATTTCCCAAATTAACCCAAATATCTTTCCAAAACGGCTGTTAATTCCGGTTAAAACGTAACTAGATTAGATTTTTCTTAAGAGTTTGGTACACGAAATGGCCCAAAAACCATCGCCTCCTCTGCTAGAAAAAAAAATTATCAAATTTTCGAGTTGTCTTGTGTGAACAAAAAAAAATCCAAATGTACTTTACCTTCAGGTCAATAAATAAGTCTTTGATAAAAAAAATCCCCCGGGGTTATTGTCCCTATCTGGAATATGTAAATGGTCCCGGCGGACGGTTTGGGCGGGTACTTTCTTCTCCTCTCCCATTCCCTCCGCTCTTATTCCCCTCGTACCGAACGTCCCTATCTCCCCCGACGTCCATAAAACCCGTACCCACACGAAAGGGGTACGGGGGGGCCCTTTCCCGAAGACAATCCACCTCAGTATCTTTTTCTCTCTCCTCTTAAACAAGTAACCATCGTCGCAACATCCACTCTCGGCTTCTTTGGGCCGTAACGGATAGGCTAGCCAGGCCCCGACCGTAGTTCCTCGTTGAGCGGCCAACATGCAGTACCTCAGCCACTGCGAGAACGTTTTTAGCACAAATTTACTCCGTCTAATGTAACAAATAATTTTATTGTCTCTCTAAAAACATAAATCAGTGGATTAGTCTTCTAAAATCTCCCTGAAATTTCCACTTCTGAAAAAGAAACAATGTTGGCCCAATGTTAAATTGTTTATTAATTTGTTTATAAAAGAAAGTGGCGATGGCAGTGAGAAAGTAATCGAACGCATGCACTAGTCTAAAAGAATTTGCCAGTGAGTCCGGTTTCAAGAAATCTTATTCTCCAAACCAGATAATTACTCTACAAATAAAATCCTCTACTTTAATTTCAACAACAAATCAATAATCCCTGAATTTCATCTCACCTGAATTAGTGTCTCCAATTGACAGTTAAAGAAAATGGGCCATCGATTAATCAAATTGTTTAACTTAAAATAAATAAATCAACTGTTGAGATAAAAAAAAAGTGGAAATGGCAGTGAGAAGTCCTGAATGTCATCGGCGATGTTGGCGAGTTTAATTGATATTTCAGTGAGAGAAATAATTGGAAGAACTATGCGAGTGAGTCCCATCGTATTTTCGGCGGGTCTTGTTGTTTTGGGCGGTAGAACCGCCTGGGCAGGCCCACCGTTACCACCCGAATCCCCTGATTACGAGTCACTGATGATCGCTGCAGCGGCCGCTGGTGTCACCACTGGCACAACAACAACGAAAACAATAGGATTTGTGAGACGAAGTCGCACAGAATTATCGACAGAATTTTTTGTCATACCCGAGGGGCCCGAGGGCCCAGGTAATGGCAGTGTGGGCAGCGTAGCGAGTGTCATAAGTGTACCACCGCCAAACAGAACGATCTCCATTAATCATCCTGGCAGGAATGTTGGATACGCCGAGGATGGCAGGCTCACGCCGGGGGTCTCCATCAATGGGCCTTATTATCAGAATATTTTGAGGGAGCGGTCCTGGGCCCTACCTCTCGCTGCTCTCAGTGCAGCGGTCATGCTGCTCATGGCGGTTTTTGAAATTTTTGTGCTGCTCAAGGTGAGAAGAAGTTCAATGTTGAAAAAGCAATTTTACTCTGCAAGGCAAATTAGGAAAATTTTAACTAGCTCCAGTAGATTTCAATGAGGATTAAATGGATCTTATCAATTTAGCAAATGTCAAACCACCACATCAATCCAGGAACAAAAACTAGCAATTAATAATCGATAATCGCAGGCGAGAGCAGCAGCTCCGAATAGGCGTCACCTGTTCCTGGGCCAGGCCCTGCTCCTGGGACTGTTTATGCTGGCTGGATTATCAGCGTCGGCTTCACTCGCTCCAAATCCACTGTCATGCGCAGCATTTAGACTCGTTGGATTACCAGCAGCATTAATATTTGCTGCTCTACTCGTCAAGTGCGTATTTCTGCTTTCTCTCAACAGTGGAATATATCTCCCAGCCCCTTATCAGGTCAGTATCGAATCATCAAACGACTGGAATGGCTCCCTCTCCCTCCCCGCCACCGGGGAAAGCAAATTCCCTCGCATATCGATCTCCATCTCGACGAATTTAATCACTCATTAATGAGGATCACTGATAGTTTTAATTAATTTTTAAAAAGGCCGTCGTTCTACTCTTCGCTGTGCTCGTTCAAGTTGCAATTGTCGGTCAGTGGTTTTACGGTGAAATACCGGACGTTATTCGACCGTGTATCATTGGGACAAAGAAATTGCAAACGACGTCGAGTATTCAGTCTCATTACACGTGCTGTAGGACACCTCTTGGACAGACTGTTGCTTCCTTAGGGTAAATTAATTAATTAAAAAATATATACTTTATGTCTGGAGTGGATGAAAAATTACGTACGATGGCTCTACGAATTTGTTCACTCTGGAGGAATCGAATGAATCAAACTGGACAAAATTTGAAGAAGGTAAAGCTCTCTGAGAAGTTGTTTAAAAATGCGAGGTGAGGATGACTGTGAACACCGCCATCTTGTTTACAGAGCTTCTAAGATGGCGGCCCCGCGCATTTTCAAACACTTCTAAAAACTATTGACTGCCTCCAAATGACTCTTCTCTCGTTTCATTCGATTCCCACAAAATGAACGAGTTAATTATTTTAAGGAACGACGCTTCCTTACCACTAAAATATTCTGAATTCCTCCAGTTACCCGGCGATTTTATTAATCGCCGTAGCTGGACTGGCAGTGCGAGCACGGGGAATTCGCGACAATTACCGAGAGGCCGCGTTCATTGCCATTGCAGTGGGTCTGACAGTTCCGATCTGGTTGACAAGTGCAATCGGAACAATAATCGCCAGTGAGCTCGACCGGGAGGCATGGCTGGCGTATGGTCTTCTGTCCACATCCCTCGTTCTCTTCCTCACGATGTTTCTGCCTAAAGGACGTCAATTAGCGGCGCTCGGGCGCGAGGGACCCGGGGGAATCCCCAGTGTTGTCATGAGGAACGACGGAATTGGGGGGCGGAGAGATCGCGAAGACGATCGGTTGAGCTCGCTACCCGGCAGTGGCTACTCATTCTTTCATTTCAAACCCACCGAGGGAGGCTCTTTCAAACGGAAGATGAATTATCATAGCACAGGTCGGTCCAGGAGATTGCAGCTCAGGAGATGTGGCCTCTTTGAAATTAATTCCCATGTATCTTCTCAATTTTTTTTTCCTTTGATAGATCGGATTGCGCTGGTTTCCTCGGCAATACCTGGATGTAATGCCTGCAGACATGGCAACAGCCCAGTTTATTCTGACGGTAAATCATGTTTTGAAAAGTTATAATAATATGTAGGTAAACACCCGTTGCGGAACGCGCTTATGCTAATGTAATAATAATATTGAATATGATTTGTTGATGGAATTAATGATCAGCTGATTTTTTGATTGAGTAGATATCCAGGGGCCCCCTTTGGAGACTTTTGTTTTACCACATGGAATGTATATACCGGATTCAGAGCTGAATGCTGCCAATCTGTACACAACACTCTCAGCTAATCCCAATGTATTCTTCCAACGCGCTCATCCTGGCATGATCTACTGATTATTGGTTACTGGGCGATGCGAGTTGTTGTTCCATGTGAAGAGTCATTATGCTTAATGGATGAATGTTTTTATTTTTTGTACTTTTATATGTCAATGTATGTGGTATGATCTTGAGAATTGTAGTAAAGACGTGATAAAAATATTGAAATATTAAGTTGTTTTCTGACTGTATTTTTTTTTTACGTAATAAGTTTAATTTGATCCTCTACATCGACCAGTGAATAATGAGTGAATTCAGGTGGAAACATCAGAGAACTTTTTTGTAGCTGTTAAAGTCCTCTTTAAGAAAGCTCTCTAGTGTTCCTTTTCCAAATTCTCTAGTTATCACGTATAATGAACAGAACAAAAATATGAAGGAGCGAAACGGGCCTTCTCTTGCCCCTCTTGACCGACAGAGCCTGTCCAGCTCCCGAAGGCGAGACAGACAATAATATAAACGAAGATGGAGTTTACGTCAGGTGGAAACGTCACAGCCCGAGTGATATGGTAACTGTAGTCGTACACACGATGAAAGCCCAGTGAAGGTGCTCAGGTGGTCAGCAACTTTCCCAATGAATACCAGAGGAATCACACCATGAAATTATCCCCCTGATCCCCCCAGTGGATTGCAACCCAGCAAACATGACGGCACTGGAGCACAATCAAATGAGGTTAGTCTCAAGAAATTTTAAACAACAACAATCATTACAAAGTGTCAACTCACCTCAATTATTATCTACACTGACAGATTATACTTCGTAACTTACAATGTCGCAACCAAGTTCCCTGAGGAGGATCCACGTCAGATGCTGGGCATCGACTCGACGAGTATGGAATCACTACCTGATTTCTTCATCGTTGGGTGAGTAAAGTGAGCCTGTCATTTATCGATATAATATCAGGGAAATTGACAATGTCCTCAGCACACAAAGTGCTAGATGAAAATGCCCAAAGGAAAATTCTCTGAATTTTATTTTTCTATTTGTCGTTGTAATTGTTGTTATTCAGATTGCAAGAGGTTAAGTCTCAGCCTCAGAACATGGTATTCGATATGATCTTCGAGGATCCCTGGACGAAGAGCTTCAAAGACGCCTTGAAGCAACACGACTACATAAAAATGCGTACCCAGAGGCTCCAGGGACTAGTGTTAAATGTATTTTGTTTGCGGAGGCACTTGACTCACTTGAGGTTCATAGAGGCTACTTACACGAAGACTGGCCTAAGAGGAATGTGGGTAAGTCGTACCTTGGCAATATAAAAATATGCCAACAAATTAATTTCTTTTCTCACTGGCGGGTCGTGATTTTCATTCCCCAGGGTAATAAAGGCGCTGTTAGTGTTCGTTTTAACATGTACGGAGTGAATATTTGCATCGTAAATACACATCTCACGCCTCACGACCATTTATTCGACGACAGAATAGCTGATTATAATACTATTCTCAGAGAGCACACATTCCAAGTACCTGAAACACAACATATCCTGTACCATGAGTGAGTTTGCCCCACATAATTATTTCATGGTATATTTACAAGGAAAAATGTAGGATAATTGGGATTATTTTATTACGTTACAAAACAAATTAAGTTCTAACTCTGAAGATATTATTATGTTAAACAATTAATCTATACTGACGTTTTCTGGTGACTCATGACAGCTACATCTTCTGGATTGGGGACCTGAATTTTCGACTCAATGGGGAAGATCTCACAGCTGAGACAATCGATGATCTCGTGAGAAAGAATGAGCTGGAGGTTCTGCTGAGCAGGGATCAGCTGAATATTGCCATGGGGAGTGGTGATGCCTTCGCGGAATTCAGTGAAGAGATTATTGAGTTTCCACCTACTTATAAATTCGAATTTTCCTCTCAGGAATACGATCTCAAGTGCGTTTGACTTTTAATTAATTTGACCGATTTTTTTTTATGCAGTTCAACTCTTTTGTTATCTATTTTTCCTGTAAATGAGATTTTTGATGATTAATTAATGTAAAATATTTTTTTCTGTACTGCAGACGGCGTCCATCTTGGACAGACAGGATTTTGTACAAAGTTAATGAGGGTGTCTATGAAGATATCAAATTAGAAGCTGTAGAAACTAATTACAGGAGCCATCCCAGTTACGTCGGCTCGGATCACAAGCCAGTCAGTGCAGAGTTCACAATAAAGGTAATAAATAACCTTATATTGTTATTAAATGCATCAGATAAATAATTCAGAGCCGCTGATAAGAATTAATTGATCAACCAACTTATGTCACTCGTATTAATCAGATCAGGC